>OZ025240.1:100584577-100734577 GCA_964019155.1 Osedax fenrisi | reverse complement strand
TAATACGGACACTTTAACAATACATGGTCTTAACATTTTATAACACAATATTTGTTTGATAAATCTTTATAAAATTGTCAGATTATATACCTACTATATAAATGATACTAGGTACTATTGAAATTAAATATATTGATTTAGGAAAATTATAACAAAAAACCAAAAATGTTTTTCAGTAAACAAAATATATGTGTTTTAAAGTTTCTTTTTAATTATCTATTACTATTATAGTCAGCTCATATAAAGTAAATATGAATGTTATCTATATATTTAAATTAATTGTTACTTTATCTTTATCTCGGTAATTTGGATCTTTTTAGTATATCTATTTCCCCCTATCTTTTATATGTAAACGATACGAAGATGTTCCCCTTAATGATATATTGAATATATTAATCATATCGCAGAGAAAATATTGCCTAACCAAATATTTAATTTTAGTAGTTTTAATAGATATTTGTAAAATGTTTTATTAATTTAAGATAGTATAATATCGACGATATTATATCGTATATATATATATACATTGGATTATTATAGATTTTGTAGTTATTACTATAATTACATAGTGTATTATTATGCTATAACATTATAATTATACTATAGTATAGGTATATTTAGTGTAAGTATACTTACACTATGCTATAACATTATTAATACCTGAATGACTATATTTGATTGCACCTAACAATTCTTCATTATCACCAACACTCTTTTTAGTTCAGATACACCAATGTATGAATATTAGCTATTATATCTACTTTCTTAACACTAACAAAGTCTTCAAACTTTACATACTTTTCTGATTATTTTGAATATGGTTCTTCATTTAGAATTAGTTCTTTCATTTTATTTTCACTTTAATATAAACACTTTTTTATTCTATATTTTAATTATCATTGTTTATTAAATTATCACCTCTGGTAAGTTTAATGATTTTGCTGGAAACTATTTTTCAAGTAGCATAAATACCTAAAATTTCATAAAACCTCTACAAATAATTTAAAAAAATAGTTAATTTATATATGTTTTATATATATGACAAATAATTTGACAAATATTCTAGAGAAAACTTGATCTCATTATAATTTGTTATGAATCATCAGTAATGATTCATTACTGAGTATTGATTGTATACTAACATAATGGTTGATCATTGTATTTCCAATAGTTTGTAGTATATATACTACATTTTATATATATATATAATAGGAATTTTATATTGTTTATAATACTGTGAAATAGCTACTTTATAAAAATCAATATATAGTTTGTTATCATCATCTACAACAATAAGTGAAATGTATGATTGTAGCAATGAAAATAGTGTATTTTACGATATATTTTATTATGTATTCTACATTGAAGTCCATGTCATGCCTTGCCATCATATTCAAATGTAATAGAGAAAGCTATAAGTAAACTGTTATGTTATATATCTGTATCTATTCTATACTTCTTTTATATCACAGTGTTTATCTAAATACATGATTACATTAGATATCAGTTCAACGTGTGATTTATCTTTAGTTTAACCACATTTTATGATAACATTATGTTATGTGTTGATATCTTTAATAATATTTATTAACATTTATTATGTATTGTATAATATTACAGTCCATCCGCCGAAGGAAATTAAAATGGTACGGTCATACAATTAGACATGACAACCTCAGCAAATAATCCTCCAAGGAATGGTTGAGGGTAATCGCAAATGTGGTAGACCAAAAAGAAAATGGATTGATGATATGAAAGAATGGAGTAAGTTGAATCAGTCCGATCTAATGGTGAAACCATACGACCGCAACGAATGGCAACAGCATTGTATAACATACAACTCTTTGATTTCCCCTACGATTCGCGAGTCAAGGGAATAAAGTAAAGTAAGTATGTATTGTATTATATTTATTAGTTTATTTTGTATTGTCGGTGATGTGTATTTATGATTTAAATATATCATTTTGTCTATTTGTGAGAACTCTGTATCTATTTCTTTATATATTATAAGATATATATATATATATATATATATATATATATATATATGTGTGTGTGTGTATGTATTTCTATTTATATGAGCGTATGTATAATATATGAATCATGTGTATTATATTTTCTCGTAAGATTGAGCACATCACGTGACGTGATTGTGAACCGTAGGTGTTCTTTAGCCTACTTTTAATATTACATGATTACTAGGATTTACATGATAACCTACATGATTTTATTAATGATGAAAATAACTCACTTTGCGCCAAAAATACGTGATCTAAATCGCTCCAGGTATACTATATTCAAGCCCGTGGGTTTCCTTGGACATTGCTCAATCCTTCCGATATTAATTATTTAAAGTCCGGATAAAATAAGATATTTACAACCGTTGTCAGTTTTATTACAACACGACCAATTTATCACTGCCTCCGTTTATATAATGCAATTTAATGTATAACCGTAAGTGTTCGCATAAAACAGTTAATACGAGTACGGTGGATGCCTCTACGATAGCCCTAGTGGTCCGAGAGATAGTCTATTGACCGATGTCCGATATCACGTGGACACAAGGGGGCGTGGCTGACCTTGAAAGGGAATATCAATCTGACGCACTTGTAGATCGCCATCGACGCGATTATCAGGTTAGAGGAGTGCGAACACAGCATAGACATGGTCAACTGAAGCTTGCAGAGGAACCTATGAGTGGGGTCATGGGTTCAGTAGGGGTCAGTAGGGGTCAGTTTATGTTGTTAATACGCTTTGAATATAGGCAATATAAGTATATATCCATTATTATTTTATAAATAATGTATTACATTTAGTATTAATTTTCTATACACGGGTATCGAGTGATCTAGTCGGATCCCGCTAACTCAGTCTTCTGGTTAATCAGAAACCCCGCTAACTCATACGGAGCACAGCTAAATATGACTTTTTACGAGTGATAGTTAATAAATGTTAATATAACTCGACACGGGGATCTGAGAATACGTTATATCCGTACCTACGAGTCTCGGTTAACCGGGAATTCGCTATATCGGCTTGTTCTCCTCTAGGCGATAATAATTGAATATATACATATTATTATTATTATTATATATATATATATATATATATCTATATTATTATATATATATTGATCAGAAGCCTTTTAGGAGAAATAATAACGAACAATGTATACGCGATATGTATACATATATTTATTTATTTGATTATGAAAAATCAAAACAATAACGCCCAGTAACAATAACACAATAACACTTACGACGACGATGGGGTTACGTAAGACGAACCCTCTCGGCCGGAACATCTCGTTATCGATGTGTTCGAGTCCCAACACCAGTACGGTCAACGCGTGCAGCAGGTCGGACACCGCCAGATTGACCAGGAACAGGTTGGTGTGGTCTCGCTTCAGGTCGCGCGACGTACAGACAGTCAGCACCACGAACGTGTTGCCTAGACACGAGAGAACACCTGCCCGCCGTCACGTGACAGTTAGTGACACGTGATATTAGTGTTGCGTAACCGGTAAGGTACGTTATGTAATATTTCCTCACGTAATTGTTATGCAATTTTGCGTCAGTATACTGGAGGTGGCGGTAGTGGCGGTAATAAGAGGTAATGATGGTGGTAGTGGCGGTAATAAGAGGTAATGATGGTGGTAGTGGCGGTAATAAGAGGTAATTGTGGCGGGGGTGGCGGTAATAAGAGGTAATTGTGGCGGGGGTGGCGGTAATAAGAGGTAATTGTGGCTGGGGTGGCGGTAATAAGAGGTAATTGTGGCGGGGGTGGCGGTAATAAGAGGTAATTGTGGCGGGGGTGGCGGTAATAAGAGGTAATGATAGTGGTAGTGGCGGTAATAAGAGGTAATTGTGGCGGGGGTGGCGGTAATAAGAGGTAATTGTGGCGGGGATGGCGGTAATAAGAGGTAATTGTGGCGGGGATGGCGGTAATAAGAGGTAATTGTGGCGGGGGTGGCGGTAATAAGAGGTAATGATAGTGGTAGTGGCGGTAATAAGAGGTAATTGTGGCTGGGGTGGCGGTAATAAGAGGTAATTGTGGCGGGGGTGGCGGTAATAAGAGGTAATTGTGGCGGGGATGGCGGTAATAAGAGGTAATTGTGGCGGGGATGGCGGTAATAAGAGGTAATTGTGGCGGTAATAAGAGGTAATTGGTGCGGGGATGGCGGTAATAAGAGGTAAGTGTTGTGATGGTAGCTGTAATAAGAGGTAATGATGGTGGTAGTGGCGGTAATAAGAGGTAATGATGGTGGTAGTGGCGGTAATAAGAGGTAATTGTGGCGGGGATGGCGGTAATAAGAGGTAATTGTGGCGGGGGTGGCGGTAATAAGAGGTAAGTGTTGTGATGGTAGCTGTAATAAGAGGTAATGATGGTGGTAGTGGCGGTAATAAGAGGTAATGATGGTGGTAGTGGCGGTAATAAGAGGTAATTGTGGCGGGGATGGCGGTAATAAGAGGTAATTGTGGCGGGGATGGCGGTAATAAGAGGTAAGTGTTGTGATGGTAGCTGTAATAAGAGGTAATGATGGTGGTAGTGGCGGTAATAAGAGGTAATGATGGTGGTAGTGGCGGTAATAAGAGGTAATTGTGGCGGGGATGGCGGTAATAAGAGGTAAGTGTTGTGATGGTAGCTGTAATAAGAGGTAATGATGGTGGTAGTGGCGGTAATAAGAGGTAATGATGGTGGTAGTGGCGGTAATAAGAGGTAATTGTGGCGGGGATGGCGGTAATAAGAGGTAAGTGGTGTGATGGTAGCTGTAATAAGAGGTAATGATGGTGGTAGTGGCGGTAATAAGAGGTAATGATGGTGGTAGTGGCGCTAATAAGAGGTAATTGTGGCGGGGATGGCGGTAATAAGAGGTATTGTGTCGGGGGTGGCGGTAATAAGAGGTAATTGTGGCGGGGATGGCGGTAATAAGAGGTAATTGTGGCGGGGGTGGCGGTAATAAGAGGTAATGATGGTGGTAGTGGCGGTAATAAGAGGTAATGATGGTGGTAGTGGCGGTAATAAGAGGTAATTGTGGCGGGGATGGCGGTAATAAGAGGTAAGTGTTGTGATGGTAGCTGTAATAAGAGGTAATGATGGTGGTAGTGGCGGTAATAAGAGGTAATGATGGTGGTAGTGGCGGTAATAAGAGGTAATTGTTGCGGGGGTGGCGGTAATAAGAGGAATGATGGTGGTAGTGGCGGTAATAAGAGGTAATTGTGGCGGGGATGGCGGTAATAAGAGGTAATTGTGGCTGGGATGGCGGTAATAAGAGGTAATTGTGGCGGGGGTGGCGGTAATAAGAGGTAATTGTGGCGGGGGTGGCGGTAATAAGAGGTAATTGTGGCGGGGTTGGAGGTAATAAGAGGTAATTGTGGCGGGGGTGGCGGTAATAAGAGGTAATTATGGCGGGGATGGCGGTAATAAGAGGTAATTGTTGCGGGGTGGCGGTAATAAGAGGAATGGTGGTGGTAGTGGCGGTAATAAGAGGTAATTGTGGCGGGAATGGCGGTAATAAGAGGTAATTGTGGCGGGGATGGCGGTAATAAGAGGTAATTGTGGCGGGGGTGGCGGTAATAAGAGGTAATTGTGGCGGGGTTGGAGGTAATAAGAGGTAATTGTGGCGGGGGTGGCGGTAATAAGAGGTAATTATGGCGGGGATGGCGGTAATAAGAGGTAATTGTTGCGGGGGTGGCGGTAATAAGAGGAATGGTGGTGGTAGTGGCGGTAATAAGAGGTAATTGTGGCGGGAATGGCGGTAATAAGAGGTAATTGTGGCGGGGATGGCGGTAATAAGAGGTAATTGTTGCGGAGGTTACCCATTCATTAATGAATTCTTCACAATATTTAATTATAAATGTAGAAACATATCGATGTACACTTATATTCATAGTAAGTGTAATCCTATTAATAGTGATGACTAATGCCATAGTTATGTTAATGATGATAAGTTTAAGTTACAGTCATTTCGATATATCTCTTAAACGTTATTCGCGGCCCATATATATATGTATGATACATTTATAAGTAATCATACATTATATAGATTTTTAATTGTTTATAACTTACTTTACTTATTTTAATTATAATTATTTATGGCTTTAATATTAACATTTGTTATATATATATATAATTTATATATGAGAGCTGCAGAAAATAGAGAGGGATGGCAAAAAATTATGACGAAATCTACTGCGCCCCTACGGCATCCAAATGCTATGGGATAGGTAAAAAAGGTAAACATAATTTATATTTACATTTTACAGTATACATTGTACAGTGTTCAATACAAGGATACATTTGAAATAATTACTGACAACTCTACTATTCTAACCGATCAGTATGTAGAAAGTAGCTTTGTAGGGGTTGTGCTGGAATGCCAAGAAAGAGGCCGACCCCACTCCGGTGGTCGACCAGTCCGAAGTGGTGTTGTACAGTAGGTCAGAGGTCAGTGCGTCAGAGGTCAACGCGTTAGAGGTCATCGTCGCGTTAACACCGGTATAGCTGTCATCTCTTTACTGTTGTCAATACTGAGCCACGCGTGACCTTGGAGTATTAGGTGTCTTATAACTATAGTAACGCGCGCACGCATATATATATGTATATATATATATATATATATATATATATATATATATATATATATATATATATATACACATATATATATATATATATATATATTACTATAGTACAACGCACATGAGTTATTACACTGTGAGTGAGTGTGTGATAGCGTGAGTGTGAGTGTGTGTGTGTGTGTGTGTGATAGTGTGTGTGTGTGATCGGTCACTACTGGTTTCCGTTACTAAGGTGTTAATAAAGACGATTTAGTGCGCTGTTTATTCAAGCTTATTACAAAAAATAAAAATATAAACTTAGTTAGTCTAATTATAAACTACGACAATTCTGATGTTAAGGCATCCGTGGTTTTTAATAAGAGCCGATTGCATGTACATTAATATGAAAAACCAACACTATTTAAAACTCTCCAACTTTAAAGATTGTAAATAGTTGTAAATAATTTGTTTACAGATTTCATAGTAATACATCAGTCTATATATAGGATTATCGTTTTAATTACTATTTTAATGATCTATCATACTATTACCTGTGTGTATGACGTAATGTACAGACAGTTATTATAGTATAAAGTATATACATATGTAATATAAAATAGAATAAACTAATTTGTATTGTATACGTAAATATTTAAATTGATTAAAAGAAATATTGATTACGAATATATTAATAGATTATTAATAAAGTAATATTATCAAAATCTTGAATGATCTATATTTAACCTAAAATAATAATTATTATATATAGCATATATATTCTATATATATATATATATATATATATATATATATATATATATATATATATATAAATTCTATGCTATAACACAAACACAAACCTATAAACACGTGACCACACGTATGCAAGCAACAGATAACAACACTAAACGCCATACACAGCGCTGCAGTGAACTAACCACGTGGTATCCGGTACGGCATACACACGCGTACACGTATAACACACGCGTACATATATAACACACGCGTACAAAAACACACGTAATGTTGGCTTATATGTAGAGATCGAGGGAGGGAGTGAAGGACGGAGCTAATAGGTGATAGAGGACACGACCTATGATCTATAGGTATGGTATAACGTTTATCTAGTGGATATGTCATTCTGTGAGTTACGATGTGATTCTTGTTGAGTTCGATATTCAATTTCAGCCGAATCAAGTTTGTAATGTTGTATTAAGGGTGTTAGGGTATTATGTATTAGGTATTATGTATTAGGTATTAGGGTATTAATGAAAGTATATAATTAATTAAATATTAAATATGTAATTATTAAATATGTAATTACATCAGAAGTAGTAGTAGTAGTAGTAGTAGTGATACTAGTAGTAGTAGTAGTAGTGGTACTACTAGTAGTAGTAGTAGTAGTAGTAGTAGTGGTACTAGTAGTAGTAGTAGTGGTACTAGTAGTATGACCTAACTTAGATGTTTGGTGGTAATATAGTAGAATCGCACATGAACACGTTATAGCGCCGCGACTCCCGCTCATAGCTTGTGTTACGTAATCTAGCGGTCACGTGACGATGACGTCATAGATCGCGTAGTTATCTGGTTGCGTAACGAACAGAAGTGATGTCAACAACTGTGATGCGATATCGCTCGTCTAACTCGCTGAATTATCACCCTAATAATAGTAATACTAATATATAAATATTTATTAATATATTACATAATATATATATATAAGTGTACAATCATCATAATAATCATCATATATATATATATATGATTATGATTATGATGATTATTCTATATAAAAAATATGTTATACCATATTGTATATATATATATATATATATATATATATAATAGCGTGTGTTATTCACGAATGTGTACATATCATGCTAACAATAGATAACACTAGATAGCATTGTGCGAATAAATGTGATATACAGAAGTGATGATTAATAAACTATAGTTTATCGTATACGTTAATATACAGTAAAATAAAAGAAAATAATTTGAAATGATGAATTTCATAACGATTATATAATCAGTAAATAATGACATTTTTTAAAATAATGGTGGCATAATAAAACTACCTCGCGTACATTGCTTAGTATGATCTATAGATGTATATAATCATATACGCATACATGTGTATTATATGTGTATTATATATAATGTATATAGGTGAACCTGGTTTTCTTTAAAAGTTGTGTTACCCCGTCTACGTATTATACGTATAATATAAGATAGGATAAGATCAATTTGATTAATGATTACAATAATAAAATGTATTATATATTATACGTATAATATGTAGGCTGAGTAGCACAACTTTTAAAGAAAGCCAGGTTCACCAGGAACAGTTGTTGGTCGCGTGGTCTCGCTTCAGGTCACATGATGTGCACACCGTCAACACCACGAATGTGTTGCCTAGCGACGAGAGAACACGTGACCGCAGTCACCTGACCGTCGTCACGTGGTAGATCACAACTTTTAAAGAAAATCTACGGGTAAAAATTGTATTAATTATGTTAAAATTCGATGCATAAGTCGAATCATTGTATGCATTTTACAGATATAATGCACTGTTTATATGTAGCTCATCGGATGCACTTCTCGGTGTTCTCAGTGCATAGTAGAAGCCTACGCGTGTGTGTATGTGTGGTTATAGATTCCACTTGTCAGTGATGACTCATCACGGATAGCTTGCACACCGGGTAAAACTCGGGCGTGGGGTTTCTATAGGTTATTATTATTTTTTACATTTTTCATAATTATATTGTAAATATTTAGAATGAATTTACTCAAAATAATTATTTTGACTATTTTCACTAATTCATAAACAATCAATTCCTTCAATAATTCTTTAAATGAATTAAAATTTGCAGAAAATTAAGAATATATATAAATTTATGAAATAAGCATTTTTTAAAATTTAATAATTAGTAAATTTTAAAATAGTTATAATTTTCTCTTTTATTTTCAAAATAATAATAATGTATTAGTTAAACATAATGTTATATTAAATATTTTCTTTTATACAAAATTATATTATTATATAACTATATAATATATCTCATTATGTTAAAAATTGTATTTAATATATACATTAAAAACAAGTTAATACACTTACAGTAGACCACTATTTGACCTATTAAATACATGTACAAATCTATTTATAGAACAGAGGCCGCACCTACCCGTAAAGATACGTTACTGAAAAAATCAAGTGTACGACTTATAGATTTATTGTATATCCAATTAAATATTGTTAAGTTGTATCAGAATGTAGAGGTTCAAGTAACTTCACGGCTAATTAAGTATAAATCGATAGAGCTCCACTTGAATTGTCAGAACCGCACCTTATTATATATATATACAGTGAAAGCCGCTTACATCGACATGGTTGTGTAAGCTCCAAACATGTCGATATAGGCGGATTGTCGATATGAGCGATAGGGGCGTAGCCCTAATGATGTATAACGCATTATTTTATTGATAATTAATTGTATGTAATAATATAATATATGCATATAATATAATAACAAAAAGGTTTAATTAGGAAGGTGTTTATTACTACATGTTTATTAAATAATATTAATATTATTAATATTTAATAACTAATTATTTACACACCCATCGCAATTCAATCAAAGAATATATTAAAAAGTATTACTTAAATGTATATAGTATATTATAGTATAGTAGAGTATATGATATATATAATATAGTGAACTATATAGTATATATTATACTTAACTATAAAGTATAGGTTATACTTAACCTATATAGAATACAGGTTAGTGATGGGCAGGATCGCGATAATTGATCGGCGATCCTGGATCGGCTTATTTGATTCACGATCTTTATATTTATAAGAATATTTTTCTATTTTATTATTTATTTTTTGATAGTTTTTTTTATAGTTATATAGTTATATCTTACTTTTAAATTATTGCATGTATGTATATATGCAT
Source organism: Osedax fenrisi (assembly GCA_964019155.1). Lineage (NCBI taxonomy): Eukaryota > Metazoa > Annelida > Polychaeta > Sabellida > Siboglinidae > Osedax > Osedax fenrisi. The sequence goes on along the minus strand of OZ025240.1, from coordinate 100,724,055 downwards.
ACTATAGTATACTATTAGTTTACATATTCGAAATCAAATGATGTATAATAGATAATATGATGATATTTAGACATAGTGTATAATAATGAATTACTTTATTAAATATAACATAGGATATAGAAAAAATAAAAAAACACAATGGAAACTAATGACGTAACAATTCGTGATGCGACATGTTAACAAGTTACGCCAATACCTTTGATACTATTGATATTATGACCAAAATCTATTTTAATAATTGTTAATTACAATTGAGCTCATATACCTGCATCTGGTGAAGCAAGGCACCACCGATTTGTACTCAGAGAGTTGATCCATGCAATGTATTTGTATATCATATAATAGTTTATAGTATTCCCGTGCCATATTGTACTATAATACAATATATAACTCTATATAGTATTACTTATAATAGATAACATGATATTGAGATATAAATTGAATATAAATATATACCTACACAATGAGTCATAGGTGTTGGTACGTAATAGTGACGCCAGTAATTAAGGATACTATACACTACTGACACAATAAATGTTTTGATATTTGTATATGATAAAAACTATGTATCAACAACTGAGTACAAATTATGTATCTCTCGTGTACTTTAGTATTATAAAACTATAATATTATAATTAATTGTATTTAACATAAATAGAATATAGTATTAACACTGATATACAAGTAGTGTATAATATATTATAGTATATATATACAAAAATGATGTTTCTTCCCCTTCCATTGATGTTGTCACGTTGAACTCTTTATCTGTACAAATAAATAATATAAAATCCTTAATACTCGATTCTAATAATATTATTAAGAAAAATACAACATATGCTGATACACTGAAATCTTCAATTGAATCTTCGTTTAGTTCTATGACATCTAAGATTAATAATATTCCGAGTAAAATAACACATACTCAAATAGATGATTTATCTGCAATTATAAAAAATATATCGAAATCTAGCTGTAATATGGATTATATTAATGATATGTTTAAGTATTTTAGTATCGATAACGCTACTATCTCTGATGTTAAATTTATAAATGGCACTGCCATAATAAACTTCAACTCAAAATACTCTAGAGATAGGTTTTTAGATCTACAATTTGATAATAAATATGATAAACTGTTTATATTCCAGTCATTATCACTCGATACTAGGAAATTGGGCTTGCTGTATTATCATGCTATTAAATCAGGTTCCATTAAGTCCCTCAAATCGGTATTTAATAAAAGAACTAATTGTTATGAGTTAAGAAGAACTATCAATGATAAGATTGACTGGATATCTGATAAATATAACCCTACGCAAGAGTAAATATCCGCATGGAAGATATCTTTTGCGGCTTTTTCAAAATCAAAATCTGAGACTGAGTCTAATAAAAAGTGACTATGTATGTTATCTGATGTAATTAGCATTTCCCTTATTAATATTCGATCTCTTCGCTCTAATATTGTACTACTCCTTTCCTATCTAAAAATTAAACCTATCTCTATTATTGGAATCACTGAAACCTGGATTAGCATTGATGATACGGATATATTCTCATTGTGCTGCGAGGCGGGTTATAATCTTTATCTCCAACCTCGTAATTATGGTCGTGGGGGAGGCGTTGGTATCTTAATTCATATGGACTTACCAACGCCTTCCATTTCTTCTGTTACTTTTTCTTATAGTGATTGCTTATCTTGCACATTTAATTTCCCTTTCGATATACTTCGTATTATAGTTATTTATCGGCCTCCTAGGCCTGATTATTCCATCTTCTTTGATGAATTCTCTGATTGCATAAATAATGGCTTACATTCTAGCTCTTTTAAATTCATTTGTATGGGCGATTTCAATTATCATTTTGACTCCATGTCTCAACCCCATTCCTTATTTAGGCAATTAACTGAATCCCTTGGTCTTCATCAACATATATCCTGTCCTACTCACACAAGTGGCAATATTCTTGATCTGATTTTTACTCCTAATGATACACCCACTCAGTTCATTTCACCCTGTATTCGTTCTGATCTCTTAACTGATCATTATCTGATTCATACATCTATTTCTCTAAGGAAACCTGTATCAACTAAGTCATTAGTTTTTTATAGGGAGTTGAGGAAATTAAACTATCATGAACTAGGCCTACAATTTGAGAATAGATTATCCAGTGATCACATATCGTTTGATTTTTTAAATTACTGTCTTTCATCTACTTTGAATAACTTAGTTCCTTTAAAATCTCGTTACTTCACTCTACATACTTCATCACCTTGGTTTTCTTCTCATCTTGCTATAATGAAACGTTCATTAAGGAAACTTGAGCGTAAGATTAACATGTCCCCCTCTCACAAATCTAAATTTCTGATAGCGAGGAAAGCCTATAAACATGAATTAAATTTCCATAAAACGTCCTATTATGAATCGAAATTTAATGCTTGTGGAAATGACACTCGAAAAATTTTTAAAATGGCTAATAGCATCCTTGGTACCAACATCCAATCTAAGTCTACTGTACTACCTGATGCTGCTCTGTGTTCTTCTTTTGTCTCCTCCTTGTCTACTAAGCTCTCCCGTATCTTCGACAACATCAGCTCTAAATTGGCGCAATTACCGATGACACTTTATGCTCCTATAACGACTAACCCTATATCTTGCAAACTCTCTTGTTTCACTCCTCCTTCTATTACTGAAATCCGTAACTTGATTCTCACTGCTAATTCTCACTTCTAATCCCAATTGACCCATTACCACTCGTTGTTTTTAAGAACATTGTCCCTATAACTGAAAATGCAATACTTTACTTGATCTCTCAATCACTTGACGATGGAATCATGGTCAGTTCCTTGAAATATGCCATTATTAAGCCCATTCTAAAAAATCGTATCTTGATCCAGATGTATTGACCAATTACCGACCGATCTCACAACTTCCAATATTAAGTAAAATCATGGAACGTGTGGTCAGTCGTCAGCTCATTAATTACCTTGAAAATAACAATCTGCTTGATTATTTTCAAAGTGCTTATAGAAAATCTTTCTCTACTGAGACTGCCCTCACACATGTCACTGACCTGATTCATAACTCGCTTGACTCTTCTCATTGCGTACAACTACTCCTGATTGACCTTTCTAGTGCATTTGACATGCTCAACCATTCGATCCTAATTAACCGTATCATCGAACTTGGTATTGAAGGTTCCCCCTTAAGTGGCTGATGTCGTTCATCACTGATCGAACTTCGTCTGTTAAAATCAATGACTTCATATCACCTCCCACCAATATTCTTAAAGGGGTCCCTCAGGGGTCAGTTCTTGGGCCACTTCTCTTCTCTATATACTTACGTCCTATCTCTAATATTATTCGCAAATACCCTAATATCTATTACCACATATATGCTGATGACATTCAACTACTACTGAAACTGCCCATTGACTCTATGAACTCTAACTCTGAGCTGTCAGATTGTACTTCTGAGATCACTTACTGGTTACTAACTAATGACCTCTTAGTCAATACTTCCAAAACTGAACTTCTTAAAATCTCGAAGGTACCTGTCACTTTCCCTACTCTGTCAATTGACGGTATAATTATTAAACCTTCTGAATCTGTGCGCAATCTTGGTGTTTTAATTGATAGTACTCTATCGTACGGTGCTCATATAAATGCAATCTCTAAATCCGCTAATCTCTATTTGAGAAAAATTCGTCACATTAGAAACTATTGTTCGCCCAACATCACTAAGCGCCTTCTCAATGCCCTAGTATTATCTCGAATAGACTATTGCTGTTCTCTATTCTACGGAATTAAGAACTCTGAAGTTATTAAAGTTGACCGAATTATTCGCTCATCCGTAAGATTAGTTCATAGGCTTAAGCGACGGGATCATGCTTTAACTGACACCCACCAATGCAATATGAAATGGCTATCGTTTAGAAAACGGTGCCAATTTAGGCTTCTCTGCTTAACACATAAAACACTATTCCTAGGCAGACCTGCATACTTACGTGCATTGCTCACTCGTCGCAACATCCTCCCACATCTGCGCTCGTCTGATGCCACACTACTTGACTTACCTGTTACTCGTAACGTGATGCGTTCTTGCTCCTTTACAAGCATGGCTCCTACTACATGGAATCTGTTGCCTTACCGCCTAAGAAGATTGAAGTCGCCTCACGTATTTGCTAATAGTCTCAAAGACTATTTAAATTTAAAATTAAAGTAACCCTCTCCTTGATGTTGATCTGGTTCCATCTCTATTTTTATATATTATATTGCTACCTTATTTAATGTTATTGTTTCGTTTTGTTTGTTCGTTCACAACACCAGTGAGGGTAATCTTTCTTTACCATATTTGGTGTATAAATAAACCATCCTATCCTATATGCAATATGTTTATATAATATGATAATATATTATAGCATATTACATTATATATGATACATATTTGTAGGCGTATCTAATATTGACCAATTACATAATATATTAAATATCAAGTTATTTATAGATATACTGACGATATTGTGTAGTATACCCCTATAGGGGAATATAAATGAATACGATGGGAATACTTTTCATAAAAATTAAAATTTGTAAATAATTTGTTTTATAATCAAATTTGTCGATATAAGTGGATTCAATTCCAAATATTACCTCATAAATATGTCGATAATGCCGAATTATCGATATAAGTGGATTGTCGATGTACGCGGATTAATTTACATGTAAATAGATGTAAATCCAACAAAAATATCTCGAAATGTCGATGTAGCCGAATTATCGATGTACGTGGCTGTCGAAGTAAGCGGCTTTCACTGTATATATATATATATATATATATATATATATATATATATATATATATATATATATATATATATATATATATATATTTATGTATATACGTAACTCTAGTAAAACTTCTATACATTAGTTTTTAAAAATGCCGGTCCTACTCTATTCCCTCCCTCCTATCCATAATGAACGCAGTGACTTCGTTCGCTATGCTCCTATAGGATGGTATACCATATGTTCTATTAGATCCCTCCAAAGATTATAAATATTACTTCATATGTTCTCTCAACCTCTAATAACCGAAGCATCCAACTTATTATTTTGTTATTCATTAATATTGTCTCGTTTCATCTTCAACGTATACTTATTATCTAATTGTTATCGTATTATTCTTTTCTATCCGCAAGAGCGAACCGGTCTAAATGACCCTAACGTAATACACAATATACCGTATGTCATCATCATTATATACAATTAAGTCAATAACACCTATCACTACTAACTCAATCACAGCTATCTAATAGCGATATATTAAGAAACCCATAACCATATAAAGTTAATACACCCCTACCATAGGTATATAAACAGTAGATAACATGTGTTCAAGCTGGCAATGATTGCTTCAATTCAGTTTTGGTTATGGGTTTTGAATAAAAACCCATAACCAATTGGTTAAGCTAACCCCATCACTTAAGTTAGTGTATATGGTATGTATCTGTGGTAGTGTACTATTTATATTTTCTTTATACTTATATATAAGTTTGATTTTTAACGGTGTATTTATGACACTCGATAAGGTAAACAATTGTGTGAATATATGTTCACGCATGCGTATACGAATGTATACATCCTATAGGACGATGACATCTATATATATATAATTAATTAACATAATAAAAAGCGAATATAATCGCTTTTTATCGAGTAAACAAATCAATGCTAATAATAGTGTAAGGGTATAGCATCGTATAGTAATCTATATATATATATATATATATATATATATATATATATATATATATATATATATATATATATGAATATATATAATATATTAAATATATATATTTTTTTATATTTTATTTTAATATATAAATACATATATATATATATATATATATATATAATATATAAATTAGTGGGATATAATTAGTGGGATATATAAATCTCCTAATTCTGATATTAAACGTTTTAGTGATTTTATTTATAATAATTTTAGTGATTTTTCAGTCAAAGGTGATTTATTTTTAGTTGGTGATTTTAATGTTAATATTTTAATTAAAATAGTAATAATGATTATTTCATTGATACCATTTTCAGTATGGGTTGTTTTCCACTAGTAACTAAGCCGACCAGATATGGTAATAGTATTAATTCACTAATTGATAACATTTATTGTAATATAACATATAAACCAGTAAGTAATGGAATTGTATTTAGTGATATCAGTTATCACCTACCAATTTTTGTAATATATGACATTTCAAATAAAAGTAATACAAAATACATATAAATATATCAGAAAACTAAATGGTCATACAATACATAAATTTAAATGTAGTATTATTCTTTTGATTGGAAATATATCTATTCTGATATGGACTTAGAATTATTATATGATAAGTTAATTAATGATTTAGTAGAATTATTTAATTTAAATTGTCCTATTATAAAAGTTAAATAAAAAAATAAAAATAATAAACCATGGTTATACAATAGTCTGATTAAATGTATAAATTAAAAAAAACAAAATGTATAAAAAAATGATTAAAAATAAATCATTTACAAAAATAAATTATTATAAAAAATATAAAAACATACTTACATCATTATTACGCTTATCTGACAAATTATATTATTCAAATAAAATAAATAATAATAAAAATAATATTAAGTATACATGGTCAATTATTAATAATTTAATTAATCCTAATTTAGGTAAAAAAGTTAATAATTCTAATTCTCCGAATTCTAATGAATTTAACACATTCTTTAGTAATATAGGTATTAACTTATCTGAAAAAATATCTGCACCATCTCTTGATAATGATATTTATAAAACTATGCAAGGTAATAATAAAAATTCATTATTTTTTACACAAATTTCAATTTATGAAATTTTGAATGAGGTACGAAATTCTAAAAGTAAATCTAGTACAGATGTTACTGATTTTAGTATGTTTATCATTAAGGAAATTATTTTAGAAATAAGTCCTTTATTAAAACACGTATTCAATAGGTCACTAGCTGAAGGTATTTTCCCTAATGTTTTAAAAAAAGCTAAAGTTATTCCAATTTTTAAATCTGGAGACAAATCATTAGCTGAGAATTATAGACCAATATACTTACTGCCACAAATTTCAAAAATATTTGAGAAACTAATTAAAAGCAGGATTTCAAATTTTTTAAATAAATTTAATATATTAAATGATAATCAATATGGTTTCAGAAAGAATTTATCTACAGCTGATGCATTGTCTGATGTATTAGAATCAGTTAATACAAATTTAGAAAATTTAGAGAACTGTGCTATTGTTTCAATAGATTTACGCAAAGCCTTTGATACACTGGATCATGATATTTTAATCAATAAGCTTTATATTTATGGTATCAGAGGTATAGCGCTAAAATTAATAAAATCGTATTTATCAGATCGTATTCAATTTGTTAGATATAATAATACTGACTCTTATTATAATTATATAAAATGTGGTGTACCACATGGATCTGTACTCTGTCCGTTATTATTTATTTTATATATTAATGACCTTCCGAATATATCAGATACTTTTAAATCAGTTTTATTTGCAGATGATACAACTTTAATTTTTTCAAATACGTCTATTTTAGAATTAAAAAACAATATTCAATTTAATATTAACAAACTATATGATTGGTTGAATGTAAATAAATTGTCACTCAATATTAGTAAGACGAATGTATTATTATTTAATATAAGAAATAAAAATATTAATATTAATATGGATTTGAATATTAATAACATTAAAGTTAAACAAGTCAGTGAAATAAAGTTCTTAGGTGTTATTATAGATTGTAAATTGAATTGGAAATTGCAACTCAATTATGTTTCAAGTAAACTTTCTAGAACAATTGCAATTTTACACAAAGTTAAAAATAAATTAAATATGAAATCTTTAATTTTATTATATAATGCTTTATTTTTATCACATCTTAATTATTGTTCAAATATTTGGGGGAATACCTTCAAATCCAGTTTAAAAAATATTTTCATTTTACAAAAAAGAGCAATAAAATGTATTTGTAATACTTATTCTATGTATACAAATTTCTATACTATTTCTAATTCTCTTAAATTTGACGATATTGTAAAAATGAATAGTATAAAATTTATGTTTCGAGCTAGGAATAATATTTTACCTAAGAATTTACAATTATTATATAAAGCTAAATCTTATAATGGAAATCTGTTTCATAGAATAAAAGTACGAACTGACCGAAAAGCATTTTGTTTATCGAATACTGGTCCAATGCTGTGGAACAGATTACCACAAAAAATAAGAAATATTACGAAATTGAATAATTTTAAAACAATTTTTAAATCATTTATGATATCGTCTTATTAATTTTAATTTTATATTTTTATAATCTATTTTTAATTATTGTATTATGTGATATATTACTTTATTTGCTACCTTATATTATCAGTATTTATTTTATATATTTTATTTTTATAGTTTTATAGCTTTTATAGCTTTTAGTTATAGTTTTTTTTAAATATATTTTTATAATTTGTTATACAATTTTAATATTTGTGTTTTATTGGTTTATATTTTTGTAGGTACATATTATTTATATTATTTATTTTAAATACATGATGAGAATGATTGTGGGGTTTTTTGCAATTTTATTTTATTTTTATTATTATTTTTGTATTAAGTTTTTAATTGTACATATTTGTTATTACTTATTTTTAATTACTTACATATTAAATTTTATTTAACATTCAGTATTATTTTCTATTCAGGAAGTCAATTTTTTGTTTTAAATATTAAATATTAAATATAAGATATTCACGAGTACTTTGTATTGATTATTTATGTTGCTGGTAATGGTTCGTGTCGGGGATGAGGATGCAATTGTTGTGTGGGGGCAATTGTTGCCAGTGCTCTTACTCTTGGCGAAAGTGAGTTCCTTAAGGCATTGGATATAGAAACCCCAAATTCTCCAAGTTGATACACCTTTATCGACTTTCATTGGCAATCGATATAAAGTATTCTAGGTAAATTTTTTTATGACTATTTTTTTACTGATATCCTGGATAGAAATTTATATTATAATCTAATATTTTATTTAATATTATTTTAATTTTATACATAATTTTTCCCCCCACAATCACATTGGGTGAACGACTTGATAAGCTCTGCTTTTTCGTTCATCCAGGCTAATGCCCAAACTCTGATTATTATTATTATATGTATTTCATCTTTTAAAAATAAAATTAAAAAAAACTTGAAAAGAAATTTATAATTTTATGTTTTATATTTAGGTTTTTATATATATTTGTCAAATTCACTATAATATCAACTTAATAATTCATTATTTTTACAGATTTAAAATAAGTATTACTTTATTTTTGTTGGTTATGTATTATATAATACATATATCTATATATATATATATATATATATATATATATATATATATAATATATAATATATATCATATATATATATATATATATGTTGTTATATATGTTTTAAATTTATTATATTATTACAATATAATATTCATAATTTACTATTATATTAGATTATAGTGATAAGTATTATATTGTTTGTTTCGTAATATTATTGGTTTGTTTTAATATTTACGTGTTCAGTATATATATATATATATATATATAAACTGCCTGTGTGGCTCAGTGGCTAAGGCGTCAGACACACAAGCAGTAGGACACGGGTTCGACCCTCATCCGGACCATTAATTAATTTTATAAAATGGGTCTTAAAATATTATTTAGAAGTGATCTTATATAATTGTGTATAAATAAATGACCGGCTCTCGTTAAAACCATCGATGCCTTAACATGAGAGCGGCTTCGAAGGGACATTAGAGTCATATATGGTTATAAGTGACAACTTCATCTAAGTTCCTGGATGGGATGAAAGGACTCCACCAAATAAAAATAACAATAACAATAACAATATATATGGGAAAGTAACCGAATACGGACAGTTTATTTAAATTAGAATACCTTGTTCATAAAATTAATTATAATGTAATTGTAATTTATCTGATTGATTGATCACTAATAAATAGTTTATCTAGTTGTATATATGGTGTCCGTATTATAATACAAGTAGTCCGTATTCGGACATGGGTACCGAATACTGAAACCCATAAATCACAATAATATATATAATCTTATAATATTAATATATTGTAATTTTTGAATTAAAATAAGTTGTCATCAAATGTTAAGACCATTTATTGTTAAAGTGTCCGTACTAGGTTTCTTTCTCCTACACACATATATATATATATATATATATCATACCTTAATTATAAGTTCATTTTAATAATTAAAAAGCCTCTATTTTCTCCACAATTGATAACGAAATCACTACCACCTTACTTTATCATGTACGTAAATCGCACCGTCTCATTACTAAATCAATTTAGAAGAATCATTCTCAAAACTGTACAATAGGCACCAATACACATTATAATATATTAATTACTACACATTAATATACCCATGTCAAATATAATATACTATAGTATACATATACTATATATAGTATAACAATAGGTACTATAATAACTCAGAGTGTTTCACGATTAGTCTAAATTAGAACTTTTCGCCTGATACAATCATCTTCGATCGCCATTCTATATTAGTAACATTAACGCACTCCTCGCTTACCTCGTGAATTCGTTAAATACATGACGTTATATATTTATTATTCTACATCATTCTATGCAACTTTCAAATAAAGCCTTTCTACTAATAACAATATATCATCTAATGATGTTAGTAACTCTCTTCACAATTCCATCTCAATTCGTTATATCGTTACGGTAACGATAAAACGTTATCATTTCTTTAATTTTTAAATTTCATATTATTTTTTGATTATTTATATAACGTATGTTATCGTTAGAAAATATGTATACTTTATACATTCGATTATATAGGTCGACTATATATTTTCTTAAATAAATTATCTCTCAATTAAAGCTAATATAAAGAGATATTATTTATAAAGCATTACAATATATTGTACTACTATAGTAAACATGTTTCTGCGGAATATCTAGATATCCGAAACGTATACGGCTATAGCCTTGAAAATATTGCTCACTATTATGGCGTAGGTACTAATCTCAATTAGACTTTCACTGATTATGCGAGAAACTTATTTATAGGAAATAATTACATTCTTAACGTGGACAGCGTACATTTAAATTAATTACTAAATTCAAATAATAATAAATATAATTTTTGACTTGCAAATAAACTACTTGGATGTTTACCTTACAAATATGTTCAATATGCTTACACCCTCAAAGTTAATATCAGTATGAAATACATTCCCGAATATTTTAAAAATAAAATAAAATAATAATTCATTACTTATGAAAACTTTTTATCTATTATCATATATCATCATATATCATCATCATATATTTTGTTGAACTCACAACATAAACTTAATTTTCAGAATTCTTACGAATACGTCATCAAATTCAATACTTGACGCAATATCTTCAACAATTATCATCATTATACTTAACAAAATGAAAATTGTACACATTAATTCTAGTTAAAAAAATTAATTATTGATAAATCATTTCTTAACAATTTTCATCCAATATTACAATTGTCAATAATTAAAAAAAAATCCTCTAACGAGTTTTCACAACTTAAAAACTACATTACATTAATGTCGATTATTGATCCATATAAAATTTTATATTATTTCCAATATTACAGAAACTGCACTCCTTATACGGATATCGTAGGTCTATATATATACTATTTTATAACGTTAATATCTAACTTTATAATGGATAATCTATTCCACTCATACTACTCGATCTCTAGAGCTTTGATACTATTGTTCATACTATTAGACTATCTATCTGATATTGGTATCGATGATCAATATATTGGTTGATTTTCCGTTTATTATCTCTGTTTTACGTATCTTATCTATATTGATTCTACATAGTATGCTACTTACTAGAATACATATTATGTCACGATTGGTTCTTAGTGTTAACCCTGGGTGTTAACTTTTATTTTAATTTAACCGGTGATTCCTTACTTCTTAACTCTATATCTAATGCTATTACTAACTTACCTGATACCATCAACTCTACAACCTCTAAATCTTTTGCAGATATTGTCAAATCTGTGACATCTTCACCATTAAATCCTACTCCATCATCATCTCAATCATCCAATACATCAAATATAAATCCATCTATAGTTATCGAACACATTTCAACCACTGAAATATCTCGTATATAAAATCTTTATTTCTAGATCTAAGTCTAGACTCAAACTGCATTACAAGTTACTCTTTCAGGTCGCATTATGTAAATCTTAGCCTATCTTCACCGTGTATATCTGATAGTATTCTTAATTCTCGTTCCACTCTTATTAACTCTTCCTCAAAAATCTGTATGTCCGCCCTTATTTAGAACCCGCCACATTAAAAACCGGTAGAATTTATTTTCATGCACACCCGATGCACACAAGTCCTCTCTAACCGAGTTGAAATGTGTCTTTAATAAATCAACAAACATTTACGAACTTCGTAAACTTAAACACCGTGAAAATTCATCTAGTATGTATATTGATTGGAAATGTGACCCGTATGTACCAAATGATGAAGATCTTCAATATGTTCGAACATTCAATATGGAGCAATTCACTGGATTCCTATAACGAGGAAAAACAAAAAAACTGACTAGAAACAGACTTTACTAACCATACAGACTTACTTACTCCTCACATCAGTGCTGCACTTGTCAACTCACGATCTATACGTAACAAGATTCCTATGATTATAGAATTTCTTAATGACTTTAACATTGATATATTAATAATCACAGAGACTTGGCTATCCCATAAAGATTGCCCATTACTGTCTTCCCTAAGTATAGATCCATACTATTTATCTCATTTACTGCGATTATTATGTACGCGGGGAGGTGGACTTGGCATTTTATACAAGTCATCTCTACATATTTTGCCACTAATTTACCACATACACGTTTATTGTGAAGCTTTTTCTTGCTCGGTAAGTTCACCCCGCTCACGCACCTTTAATATTTCTGTCTTTTATCGTTCACCTAGCTATCCAATCCCCCCATTTCTCGATGAATTTAATAATTTCATCACTCATCCCTATAATTCAAACATTATTTTAGGAGACTTTAATATCCCTACTAACTTACTCTCTCCATATTCTACTAGACTTACCAATATACTCAACTCTTCAAATTACGCAACTTGTCAACTTTACCACCCATGAATTAGGAAACACGCTTGATCTATTATGTACCCTATTGATTCATGTTTAGTTCATTCGATAAGAGCTGGACCTCTTTTCTATGATCATTTCGCCCTACTATTACAAATATCAGTTAATAAGCCTAAACATCCTATAATTTCTCGCTCTACTCGCCATCTAAATCATATATCAATATCTCAGTTCTTAACTGACTTAAATATGTTGCCTACACATGATGCTCAATCTCTTCATAATTCACTAATCCTCACACTTGACATCCATGCTCCTCTACTTAATAAAACTACTATATTACGCCCTAATACATCATGGTATACTATTGACCTTTATCGTCAAAAACGATGTTTACGCATGCTTGAATCTAAATGGAAAAAAGAAAAATCGTCATCATCACTAACCACATATAAACATTTGAAAAGTAAACATCGTATAGATCTCATTAACGCTAAAGCTATGTTTACGCATGACAAGTTTATTTCTATGCAACATGATAGCAAGTCACTTTTTAAGTTAGCAAATAGCATACTTTGTAGAAGACAAAAATCGCCATATCCTGACTTTACTAATGATGAATTACCAAATTTATTTGATTAATTTTTCAATGATAAAATCAAAAATATTATTTCGTCATTACCCAAACATATATCTATAGCTCTATCGTTCTCTACAACTAATACACTAACTTCCTTTTTTCTACCTTCTAATGATCAACTAATTTTTTTACTTACAAATTCTAGCAGCTCTTCTTCTCTTGATCCAATTCCTTTAAAATTACTAAATGATATAGCTCCTTATATAATATCAAATATAGATCATATCATCCATGAATCACTTATTTCTGGTACTGTCCCCCTCATTTTCAAACATTCTATTATCATTAAAAAACCTTCTCTTGACCCCTCATCCTTTAATAATTATAGACCTATTTCCAATCTTTCAATATTTTCTAAAACCTTAGAAAGAGTCGTTCCAAAACAAATATCTTCTTTCCTGACTACTAATAATATACTTTGTACTTTCCAAAGTGCTTATGTACCGAACAAATCTACTGAAACAGCAATAACAGGGTAACAACAAATATATTATGTGACCTTAATAATACATATGGAACAATTCTTGTTCTACTTGATCTTAGCGCAGCATTTGATACAATTGACCATATTCTTCTCATATCACGATTGGCTAATATTGGTATAGCCGGTAATGCACTTAAATGGTTTACGTCATACATTTCTGATCGTACTTCTTCTATTCTGATCAATGGGCACATATCATCTCCTAGAAATAGTTCTTATGGAGTCCCCCAAGGCTCTGTATTAGGACCGATTCTTTTTAATATTTATCTACTTCATATTTTTGATATAATTTCTAAATTTTCCATTATATCAGTTCACTCATACTCTGATGATATACAACTTAACGTAAAATGCAATTCTGATATCAATTTTGCTCCCAATCTTATGTCTAACTGTATTAAATCTATACATACTTGGCTTTAAAATACCTCTCTATCACTGAATCCCAATAAAACATAAACTTAATTTCTTCACCTCCCTTCTCCCAGACGCCCATTAACAGTCCCACCATTTATCATGGTTAACAATCATTATATCTTATATTCTGATAATGTTAAATATCTTGGTGTTTATTTCGACAGTTCTTTATCTTTTGATAGCCACATCTCAAATCTTATTCGCTCTATAAACTTTCATCTTCACTCTTTCCGTCTAATCCGTAACGCCATCTCCCTAAGTGTTTCTATAACTCTAGCCTCATCTTTCATATTACCGATTTTCGATTACGGCAAATATTCTCCTTTTCTCCTTACCTGGCTATCAAATTAAAAATTTTCAAATACTACAGAATGCGTTAATACGATCACATTTTAAAATTGATCGCTTTTCCCAAATACATATTTCCCCATATTTGCATAGATTGCATTGGCTACCAATACAATTTAGAATAATATTTAAAGTTCTTCTATTAACTCATAACTCTCTTCACCACAACCGACCTGAATATCTATCTTCCTTAATCTCTATTTCTACTAACACTATCTCTCTCCGTTCAACTACTTCTTACCTTCTACATCTACCCTCTAAGCTTAATCTACATACAACTAATATTCGTGCATGGCACATATCGGCCCCTTATCTATGGAATAAACTACCACATAATCTACGCTCCACTCAATCCATCACCTCTTTTAAATCTATATTAAAAACATATCTATTTACTATTGCATTTCCCTGATCATTTTGTTATCACTATTTATCAATATCTACAATTTTATTTACAATTTATATTAATATTGAGTACTTTCTGTATTCCTATTTATATTATTATTAGTTTATTATTTTCGTTTATGTTCCGTTATATTGATTTTTGTTTGTTTTTACTTTAGACGCTTGATTGCTATGGCACAAAGAGTCTTTAAACTAAATTGAATTGAATTGAATTAATTTCTCAATGTAACTGAATATCTATAAATAATTAAATCTGATGTATATCGTCTCTTTATTATATGTATGTCAGAAAATATCTTACTTTATCTCTAACTACAATAGAAAGGTACTCCCTAGTATATACTATACTATCTAGTATATAGGATATTATATAGTATAGCATACTCGCTAGTATATATATATATATATATAGTATATTACCTAATATATAATGAAATAACTACTCCAATTCGCTTTTATTTAATCTGCCGGAATGTAAAGTTTTTAAACAAAGTATACGTAAATTTATCGGTTATATATATTTAAGTTTCCTAGATTTATATTCAAGATACCATTCTCCAATGAAACAACTTTATCGAGTATAACATAGGCCATCGTAAACACATTTGTTTTCGACACGTCGTACACTCGTCTGTATTAATTATTACATTTATTTATTGTTTTTTATATATTAATGTCACAAGTGTGACTAGTACTATACTAATTTTATAATTAAATTTGTATTTAAATAAAATAATCATCACTATCATCATAATGTGACATACTTGGTGAACTTCGATATAAAGCATGAGTACTATCTCTGAAACTTATAAAATGAAGATACCTTCCATATCACCTATAGGTATATATATATATACTGTTAATTCAGCCGAATAAAGCAAGTACAACTGCTACGAACCAGCGGTACGATAGAATGCAATCGACTCCCGGATACGCTTTTATCGTAACCCGAAATAAGAATATTGAAGTCCTGCTTAAAAACCACCACTATTAAAAATGTCTGATTTATGAATATGTTATTTATTTCTGTTTGCACAATACATTTATTATCGTCTTTCCGTGCCATGTATTATCTTTATGTCAACTACATTTAATATAATGATGAATATACATAAACATACAATGTTGTTTGTGTGTGACGGAGTAGCTGATTTGTTTGTATTAGTGTGGGCACTGGTACGTGGAAAGGGATATACTTGTAGTGAGAGTAAAGTATTGCCAGTGTTCTTATTATTGGCACAAATATGCAACCTAAGACATTGGACCTGACGAACCCATATCCTTGAAGTTGATATACCATATATCCTCATTAGTTTAAATTACTGTTGGATACTCTGGATATAATTGTAATCATTTAATATCTCTGATTTTAAATCTTAATATTTTATTTTATTTATTTATTTTTATTTATATATATTCAATATAATTTCAATTTATTTTCACAATGGAGAAATAAATTGAAATTAAATTAACCATTATAAAAATGAGTAGGTATTAAAAAAAGTTATCCATACGAAAGAATAAGGTATCTATATATTTTATAAATAATATTATATTCGAAAAATATATATTTATAAATTCATAGATATTTAATAATAGCCATTTATTGAATAAACATATTACTCTTATAACTCTGGGACTATAGATTTACATATCTATAGACCTACGATTAAGGTTATCTCGGCCCCCTGAGTGTATACCCGCATCTCCCCGCGAAACACATTCTAGTTACGCTGGCCTCCGCCGCTAGCGCCACCGTCTCCAGTAGTCTTCTCAGCTGACGTTGGTAGGCCCGATACTGGAGCGTGTACAGCACGGGGTTCAGGGAACAGTTCGCGAATGTTCCTATAGTGGCGAGCTGTATGATGAAATCGGTATGTTATTATGTGTATACATTCAATATATATATATATATATATGTATACATTTGTATCTAGTCAATATGGTCAATATAATATTAAGATAAGTTATATCGTTGTTTAGCTCCGGGGTGGGAGGGTGTTCATCTTGCCACGAGATGAGATGAGCGGGATCTACCTTGAGAATTAATCAGAATCGTTAAAATGATTCACTTAATAGATATTATGAAAAATATCTATAAATGTAAATACAAAATTCTTCTATTAATTATATAATTAACGAGTAATATTCAATTGTCATATAAATATAGATATATATATATATATATATATATATATATATATTATATATATATTTTTTCTTCTTCTTCATATTACCCATTGGTACGACTTATTTCATAGAGTATGTGTATTTAGTTGCGAACACAACTAGATGTTGTGCATCATTATATCGCTAGTTATGTTTACGACTAGAAGTGAATTCGAAAGTTTAGAATGAAGTCTTAAACTTCGTGGTAAATTACAGAGAATGGTAAATAAGTTCTCATTCTCTAATACGATGGCGAACGCAAATATTGCGACAGGGGAATTAATGAATTCATGATTAATTAATTTAATTTAATCATGATTAATCATGATTTATTCATTAAAGCGACTATAATGAGGATATACCTCATAATGTCACATATGTTGGGAATCAAAGCTATAACACTTCCTATCTACGTAATGTACTCAATACCTTCTCCCTGCAGTTTATGGCATTTGTATCACTGATATATATGTAGGTTTACTGCGATTTTCTACAATAATACTTTCATTGTGCTATTAAATTACAGGCAATATACTTAATATGTTTCTCTATACATACGAATGCATATAATTAACACCCAACATATCCTATTGTTTTGTTATATATTATTAATGAATACTTAGTTTTCATCATATAAATATTAATTTAAAATATATTATTTTACATTTTAAAAGTGTATAGTTTGATACGAATTTACATTATAGACAATACATCTTTTCGAAAATTGACCCTATGTAGGTGGCGCTGTTCATGTTTTATGTACAAAAGCGTATTACACGATTTCACGTGTGTTATATATTTTCTTGGACAACTCTTTGGTAAAGTGTTGTTGAGTTAGGAAAGCTATTGAATGTGAAAACGGAAATATGCGAATATCTGCGAGGAATTAAACGGAATGTATTAAAAGGAAATCTAATTGAGGAATAAAGGTAAACTTAATAAGAAAAATAATTTGTATTAAAAAATTCCGATTTTAAATTAATCTATCGTTTACATGTATTATAATAATATTAAATCTATATATATATATATATATATATATATATATATATAATAATAATAATCATATTCATTTGAGATAAGTTTCGTATTTGTTTAACTTCAAATATGTATTATATTTCATTTTTGTTTATCACATGAAAGCAATCATCTTTAGTGGAATTATAGTACTTTCATACCTACTAATACTTGTCAATCATCATTATCACCAAATATCTAAAAACCAATACATTTTTAATATAATACTTCCCGATTTAAATCCACGTACGCCCAAATAACAGACCCAATCTTTATGCATGCATGACTCAAAAATAAAGGAGACACGAGAAATATATTAAACTGAATTACATTTTGTTATATTAGTTATTCGAATACAATATTTCTAAAAATCTTCCTCATCCATATTAGATCCACACGTAGAAGATATTATTACAGAAATAATGTTGAATTTAGTAGATGAATAGGAAAATTAAACAAATTCTGAAGTACATAGGACTACTAAGTAGGTAAATGAAAAAAACATCTAGATTTACAATTATTAAAATCATAATTTCATATATTTCAAGAACCAGTCAATTACGTATGTATATACCATACGTATGGTATATATGCATAATTGTTACCATCTCGTAGAGTGAACATGGTGGAATCATTAAATTAAATTTAAGTGATATGATGAATAATATGTAGATGAATGAAATATGAAAGATGAATAATATCTAACTAATTAAAGGACAATTAATAAGTCCTTTCGCAATAAAATAATAACGATTGTAGATTATTGTTATATACTCCAAATTATTATTAAAAGAATACACTTTATTTTTTTGGAAATATTAATCACCACAATGGAATGCTAAAATATTATAGGAAAAGTTAAAGATGCAAGAAAAGGAGTTGGCTACTAAAAATATGGATAGACATATTTATCTTTTTTTATACATATACAAATCAATATATATATATAACATCAATGTATATATAAATCAATTGACTTCAAATTTGACGACTTTCAGATAAGGCAAATATTGATATGTATTTTCTAAAAAGGGATTATGTTTCTCCCGTGATTTACGAATCGCAGAATTCGTGTAAAATATCAAGTATTTATTCACATCATGCCAACATTAAATAAAAGTTGAAAAACATATCATTGGAGAAAATCTAAGAAATTGAAGACACTATATTTTGTTAAGGGTAGATGATGGTTAGAATATTTAATATAAGTTACCTTATAACCTTATAACTTCTATGTGTAGATTGCAGATATATTGAAATAATCGAAATCCACGAGAGGAGACTATAGTATAATAGTATACTATTATAATATCTAATTTTTTTATTTATAATACTATTAATTTAATCTGTTAAAAACCAATTTCCTTAAAGTGTTTGCGTAATCTGTAGTTTACGCAATATTAATTACGTAACTTCTATTCAGTGCGATATCAATCGTAATCAATACAATATCAATCAATCAAATAATCGATTAATCATATGTTTAATATGAATAATGGTTGACGAACCATTACCGTTAGTGGAAATAGGTTTCAATCTATTATCAAGTTGTTCAGATAAGCTCTTACTAGAGGTATCTTAATGTATTCAAACCCATTACTAATATCGGATTACTACACACCGTATAACCATGACAACCCATTATTACCCGTTATAACCCGTTACCTACAGACGTGTATCATAACACATTATAATCATTTACAAAATTACAATTATTTATAAAATATTGGCAATGGAGCGCAACTAGAAGCGCTGCAAAGGGGGGTGCGGTGGGATATGCCCCCCACTTTAAAACATAGGGTGACCTTCTATGTATTCGTTCCCCCCCCCCCCCCCATTTTTTACCACAACATTTATTTTGATTGATTAGTCCTCCCTATATACAAAATCGTTCCAGCGCCCCTAATCTAAACCCATAATCATTTGATGTATTAATTTATTCAGTGTATATATATTATTGGTAACCCATGTATATACGTATATGTATACATATAACTATATATATATATATATATATACATATGTGTAATAAATATAATTTACGGAAATAATTTACAGAAATAATGTGATGTATATACAATTTATATTTTCTAATTTCATTACAATATTTTATAATGAAACGATTACAATATACACTATACGTGTGTTATTCAATAATTGAATCACGCAATACAACTCTGAATAATGTTGTTATCTCTACTTTATAATCTAACAAGAGAATATTAAATTAAAATATAATGTTTATGTATAGGTATTATAATATGTTATGAGATGTATATTAGAATATTTATAATAAATATGATATGAATTACTGGCGTAATATTATTATCCGTTTAAAATTAAATCATTAACACTGCCTGTGTGGCTCCGTGGCTAAAGCGGCATAAACACAAGCCGTAGGACACGGGTTCGAGCCTCGTCCGGACCATTAATTAATTTTATAAAATGGGTCTTAAAATATTATTTAGAAGTGATCTTATATAATTGTGTATAAATAAATGATCGGCTCTCGTTAAAACCATAGATTCCTTAACATGAGAGCGCCTTCGAAGGGACATTAGAGCCATATATATGGTTATAAGTGAAAACTTCATCTAAGTTCCTGGATGGGATGAAAGGACTCCACCAAATAAAAATAACAATAACAATAACAATTAATTTAGGAACAACATATCTGTATATCTTTAACTATAGTTAAGCATACATATCAATATAAAATCAATAAATTTAATGTATTACCATAATACAAATCTATTTGATTTATATATTTCTCTTACTCATTTAACATATATCTGCCGTATTAGCACCATACACGGAATAGTGGTTATGCTGGTAAGCGTCCCAACCTGCCAGAATAGATCGGAAAACAGTTTAGTCTCGCCGAAATTATAGACCAGATAACAGCAAGATCTGATGGCGTTACAGACGAAATAGCACGTGACCACCATGACCAGCGTATTGATGACATCTCTCCTTGACCTCACTTTCCTCACTAGGGACGAATTAGTTATCTGCGGGAGTAATCGTCAAGTAGTGTAAGTATGTAAGTTAAGAATATTAGGTTAGGTATATAGTCTATATAATATATATATATGTATATATATATATATATATATATATACAATGTATATATATATAGGTTATTGAGTGTTAAATACACTCGAAATGATATGAAACAATGCTGTAATAATAAGTATCAAATGAAACAAAGTAGAATGAAGGTTTACTCATTCCATAAACACAAACATATACTACATGTTTTTAAGTATTTAAAAGGTTAATAATAATAATTATTATTATTTTATTAAAAGTAAAGCGAATATTTATTTCATAAAATAATGTAGAGCAATACACTACATCATATACAAATACGCCCCTATGACCAAACGAAGTCATGTGATATCCGTAGATAAGGTACACTATAAAATACAAGTTAAGGACCGGCGTTAAATGTAAAATATAGGACATTTACGTATCTACTAGAATACTGATAACTTTTGAGATTGTGTAAAAAAAATGTATTTTTATTTTTTATTAAATAGATAAAATTCATATTTATTACAATTATGCCCTTATAATTTTCGTATATCAATTTTAAGATAATATAAAATAGATCCATTATATTTGTATCGATACAAATAATACAACATATATTTGTTAGCCTGTTTTGAAACATAATTGCTAACATCTATATAATATCTACAATTATAATACATTATAAATAGCCTAACTTCGTATTTGTTATAAAACTTGTGAAATTATAAATATATTAACCCCTTCTTCTTTATTTCATCTAAAAGAAATGTACTATTAATAGCTATTTTTATTATTCTGGTAGATATCTTTCATCTCATCCAGGTGATGTTTACGAAATCCTATATCTTCGAGATATACGATATGTGTAATATAACCGCGCATGCGTTATATTCATCAACGATGAGTCATTATATATATATATATATATATATATATATATATATAATTATCGACTAGATAAGCATAGAGCTTCTTAGTTTACATGGTCATACCTAAATTATGATATTATTATATATCGATATCGTTAGATGAATCACAAGCATGACTCACGATATACATCGATGGGGATATTCATGGTAATGTGACGAGACACCACGTGACCTCGATAGGTCACAGAATGATATCCTCCAGCGATGTATATCGTGTGCAGTTACGTGTGCTTCTCCTAATGATATGTATATATATATATATATATATACACGTATATGGTGAATCATAAATGCTGGTGAGTCATCATTGATGAGTTTACCACTCGCTGGGGTTATACTATACACCGTATAGATCGAAGTCATAGTTACTATCTAGTACCATCGTTACTAACTATAACCATAGTTACTAACTATTAACACAGTTACTAACTATAACCATATATATAACCATATATGGTTACTATCTATAGACTATAGATAGTAGACTATAGTTACTATATATTACCATAGTTACTAACTAGTACCATAGTTACTAGCTATTACCATAGTTACTATATATTACCATAGTTACTAACTAGTACCATTGTTACTAACTATAACCATAGTTACTAGCTATTACCATAGTTACTAACTATAACCATAGTTACTATATATTACCATAGTTACTAACTATAACCATAGTTACTATATATTACCATAGTTACTAACGATTACCATAGTTACTATCTATTACCATAGTTACTAACTAGTACCATAGTTACTATATATTACCATAGTTACTAACTAGTACCATAGTTACTATCTATTACCATAGTTACTAACTACACTATTAACGCTAGTTAATACCGACCTCCATGGGAGGGCACTGGTTCAGCAGTCGGTACATGGTACCGTAGCAAAGTACGAAAGTAACGCCGGGTACAAGGAACGTCAGGATAAACTCGCAGCACCCGTAGAGTCTTCGGTGCCAGGCGTACTCGAATAGGTCCCAGTCTATGCAGATGCCATCCACAACACTGGTGGTTGGGATCAGTAGCCCTAGCTGTGGGGGTGGGTTAGGAGGGGTTATGAGGTGGAATAGGTCCCGGTCTATGCAGATGCCATCCACTACACTGGTTGTGGGGATCAGCAGTCCTAGCTATGGTGGAGTGGGGGTTAGGAGGGGGGTTATGAGGTGGAATAGGTCCCAGTCTATGCAGATACTATCCATTACACTGGTTGTGGGTATCAGTAGCCCTAGCTAGTGGTGGTGGGGGTTAGGAGGGGGTTAGGATATTGTTAGGATGGGGGTTATGAGGTGGAATAGGTCCCGGTCTATTCAGATACCACCCACTACACTGGTGGTTGGGATCAGTAGCCCTATAGGGCTATAGCTGTGGGGGTGGGTTAGGATGGGGTTAGAATGTGGAAAAGGTCCTATTATAGGTTCCCAAATCGTAATTTTATTTATATAAATTAAATTATATGCATAGACAAGTATTTTTATTAATTACTATTAATTTTAAGAAGATTTATTTTGTAATATTACTACTTATGTAAATTCGTTAATACATTCACTTTGATTATTCATCAAATCATATTATATGTTATTATAATAATATATCTACACGCCTAGGGGAAGTAACCGAATACGGACAGTGCCCGAATACGGACACTCTCGGTATCTCAGAAATCACAACTCCTACAAAAAAAATGTATATTGAATAAAATATTAATAAATATATAAATAGTCTAAATAAGCATTTTTTCTCAAGAATATATAAATATATCGATATAAAACAACAATATATTATTAAAAACTAAAGTATTCTATACATAAATGCTATATTTGTTATCAAATATTAATTAAGTTATAAGCATATATATATATAGGTCATATAAGTCACTAAAAGACACTCTATAGGTTTTAATACGAACAGTGTCCGTCGGACACCCTATAACCAATCAGCGCGCAGCGTGTGAACTATTCTGATTTTCAAAAAATCGCGTGCGTTATAATATTAATACAACCAATGAAGGTAAATCTAAAAATATTATCATGTAGATACTTAACTTGTATACATTAATTAATAAAATATTAGGGTATTATCTTTTATTGGGTTCATACTTATATAATAATATTTAATTCTATAATATATTTTAAATGAATGAATATTTTAGAGATATTAGAGTATCTATCGACCTTATAGTATGTATCTATAGATAATGTTGAATCACCTTATTACTTTAGTAGTATTGCTACTTTTTAAAGTTGAATTAATCTATCATATTAGATTAAATGTTAGCAGAAAAATAATGTTATTATTTTATTCTAAAATTAACAAAAAAGTTCAAACACAAAAAGCCAACTATCCCAACCCTGGCAAACCGTGACATACACAACTAGACACATCGGCACACACGCACCCATACACATACGCACACACATACGTCTATACCTACCTGTATTACAGGTCCTATCACCCAGGCTACGAGCACCATTATTAGCACCCCGTTTCTTGATGCTATGAATCCTTTACAATTAGCCAGTCTGGCAATAAACAAAGGGTTAATAAATAATAGACATTAATATATATATATATATATATATATATATAATATGATATATTATAATTTTTATACGAGGGATTTAAATTGTTGTTGGACACAATAATTTTAATTAATCTAGTTTTAGACGTTCTAATATTATAAAAATGTATTAATGATTGCTAATTAACTACTTATAGTGCCGAGATAATGTAACTAGTTACTATGAAAGTTTATATTAGAAACTATATATATATATATATATATTTATGTATATCTACATTACGATACACACACAAATAATATAGCGTCATATCTAACGCGTACTCCCTATTTGTGATTATCACTACGGAAACGGGACTCGCGGAAGGCGTTAATGGTGCCACCCTGGCGAACGATTCTATCTTTAGCAAAGATCCCGGAATACCGGACGATAAAACACAGTACCGTTCGATGCTGACCAGAACCAGATTGTAGGTACTAGACGTCACAAGCGACCAGAACGGCAAATCGCTGATCCATAGTAAACACCTGATCGGGGTGGTGCGTTGAACTTTCACCCCTGGGCAAGGGTACGGGTATACTTTGTTGTTTGGCGGGGGATAAGTTAATATAATTTATAGAATATATATTAATTTATCATTGAAATTGTATTAAATTTAATAGAGTTAACTCGATATATATATATATATATATATATATATATCCATATACAGTATACAATATATAATTATACACGTTTTGATAATATGGGGGTGGGGTATACCCTGATTAAATATCAGAAGTTATATTCACCGACCCCTCCCCATTTCTGTGACCATATATGGTATACGGAGACCTTACATTATCAATTCAGTTCAATTCAATGCTAACATAATAACATATTTATATGGTATATCAATTTTGTTTCGTATCTTATTGTTATCTTATTGTATACGTATTGGAACTTACTTATTATTATCATTTATACTTTGTATGTATTTCAATAGTAATTCAATAATGTACGTATATATCATTACGTATAGTGTATAATTGATGATAATACATTTCTGATTAATATCTATAGATATATAGTATACTTGGTTTATAATATATCATATATAACAGATAATGTATGTTATAATACTGTCTTAGCTAACGTATATGTTATGTAGATGTATATATATATAGTTACATTATTTATATATATATTTTTAATTCTTTTCGATTATGTTTACGTTGTTTCTAACTTATAGGATATAAATTGTGAAATTGTAATACAAAATGTCCTAAAAGAATATTTCTTATTCATTTATTTTGAATTCATTTTAATAGAAATTGTAGTAATGTGTATGTGATGTATTACATGTATAACATGTTTGTGCAATATAACATATTGCACAATATTGCATAATATTTAATGTAAAATTTAAAATAATGATTGAACTTAATCCGATTTATCACAATAAATCCAGAGTTTTTATCAAGTATATACTGATATATATCATATATATATATATAAATAGTATTTATTTAATATATATATATATCCAAGATTTTCCAAATGCTTCGCAAAATCTCTGTATATATCTTGGCTATCTCCTATTTAATTCCTCTATATTTTATTTTATTTTATGTTATTTAAGATGCATGATGTATTTCTTAGATTTTAATTTTATTATTTTATCATTTATTTATTTTATTACATGATGATTACATTTAGTTACATAAGTTTCATTATATTTATAATATATTTTATTATTTTTTGTCATATATATGTAAACAGGAAGTCATAATATTATAACATTATTATTTATTTATTACTCTTATCTATAATTAAACTTATCATGTTTATAAAGGGGTAGCTAATTGTCTTTATAAGCAACATTTCTTATAGATATTACCCTGGCATTGCCTATATCTGATAATATGTATATATATATATATATATATATATATATATATATATATATATATATATATATATATATATATGTGTGTATTTTGTGAGTTTTGTCTTAATTTGTTATATTTAATAATGCTGAATACAATTACAAATTAGTGTTCATTTCGTTTTAGTTAGTGAACATAACAACATATATTCAATAGTTTACCATACAAATGTTATCTGCAATATTATATTGTATCGTATATATATAATTATTATTATCAAATTAAAAACCATGCGTAAAGGTTAGGTATAATACACATAGTATTCATTATGTTGCATAACCCATTGTCATTAACATCGAAACATCGGTTTTCTCGCAATGTAGATATGTTATTAGGTTATATGCAGTTATTATAATCTATATGGAACATTTATTATACATTCTATTATTCTACCTATGTAAAATATCCTTATTACAATGCCTACATACATTACACATATTTATATTCTACGCCGTTACTCTTTATTATTCATTGTTAATGGATATAATGATTTATTGCCAACATCATGTCCGTAGGTAGAATAATAATGTACCATATAGTTGTCAGTATAAAGTATATAGTATATAACATACAGTTCATAATACAAGTATATCAATATTGTATAATGTATTGTATATTATAGATACAGTATATATATATATATATATATATATATATATATATATATATATTTATATACTATAGTTTATACTATATAGAACATCGACACATACATTATGATAATCACGATCGTAACAATCAACACCACGTGATATCGTGCGGGGGGGCGTGGCTACGTTAGCTAGATAGGCGTACAGTATTGATGGGTAAATGTCTATACATATTATGAATTTCATATCCATTATTTGGTTTCAATAATCTTAATATTATGTATAAAAAATTTTGATGGGCGAATGTAATTTCAAAATTAACATGGTACCTATAAGAAAAGTTAACATGTAAGAGATAGGAAATGATTGTACGTGTATGGCTACAGTATACTGCGCTGTTAACCTGACCGTACTACGGATACCCTCGGTGGGGTAGGGTGACGACTGACCGCGGTAGGTGGTCATCATCACGATGACCAGGGTACAGGTGGCGCCATCTATGACGCATTGGTTCAACAGCAACACGTTGGTGTGTAGTTTGCGTAGGGTTCGACTGGACATCAGAACGCAGCCGCTCGCCGCGTTGCCTAGCAACTGAGGAGGGGAGGAGGGGGAGAGTATTGTTAGATATCGTAGTTAAGCGGATATATAGTCGATGTATATATACTCGAAAGTATAAAGTATAAATATTTTCTAACGATAACAAACGTTATTGAAATAAATGATTATAGTGATGCTTAGAACTATCGATAGGGGTTTTCAAATTGCATACTCGTTATTGTAGTATTATATTATATTAAATATAATAATAATATTACATTTCTAATAATATTAATATATCAATGAATTGATGTCACACAAAGTATTAATGTTCATAATATATTCGTGATGTATAATTAAAAACTACCAGATTGTACCGATGATAATTGTTGTTATTTAGTTTCTTGATTTTTTCAAAATAAAGTTTTAAAATAATAGAATATCTTTCTATAGTAGATTCTGTTTAATTTGAAATGACACCTATTTCCTACTCGAGTGATCACTGTTTGTGTTTTAATTAACTCACTATTTATAAGGTCCTTTCTCTTATGTCTTGTTTGAAAACCAATTCTCTACTTGATTATCTTTCTCTTAATTTATTTCGTAGCTACTAAATAATTATCTCCCTATCTAATTTCTATAATTACTGGCGCTATAATTAGTTTATTACTATCTTCCTCCATTGATCCACAATAGATGAAGTATGACTAAACACCCCGATTATAAATAAACACAATATTGATCATTCCAAACTATCTAATTATTACGCATTTTCACAATTACCATTAATTTATAAGACTATGGAACGTAAATTTGTGCGTCAGCTTATTGATTATATAATATTGAACTATATTATTGATTAATTTCAGTAATCGTAGTACAGAAACTTCTTTAAACATTGTATTTAATGATATGATACCATCTATGTATAATAAGGCTTCTTGTTACTTAGTTCTTTTTGATCAATCTTGTGCCATTGATACGTTAAATTGTAAAATTATTTCTTACCGTCTTAAAAAGATATTCATGGAGAAGTTCATAACTGGTTGGTATGGTTTATAACTAATAGAAGATTATCGGTAAAGATTAAGTCATATTTGTCGGATCCATTCGACCACACTAGTGGTGTTCCTCGAGAACCTGTACTGGGTCCGATTCTTTTTATCTTTAATATTATTCACATT
The DNA here is from genome assembly GCA_964019155.1 of Osedax fenrisi. Taxonomy (NCBI): domain Eukaryota; kingdom Metazoa; phylum Annelida; class Polychaeta; order Sabellida; family Siboglinidae; genus Osedax; species Osedax fenrisi. The sequence goes on along the minus strand of OZ025240.1, from coordinate 100,694,569 downwards.
AATTCGATTTTTTTTAATTACCCTTATTTTTATTATTAATTATTTGCTAAATATTTACATAATATTAATACGATGTACGATCACGATCTAATTCAACTTTCAATTACTAATTATATTAATCGTTTGGTATATTGTGGTTCTCCTTAAGGGTAAAGTAACCTAACATGGAATACTTAACAATAAATGGTCTTAACATTTTAAGACTCATTATTTTTATTCAAAAATTACAATATATTATATGAATATAGATATTATTGTGATTTTAAAATTTTATTTTATTTTTTAATTCCATAGATAACGGGGGTGTCCGTATTCGGTACCCATGTCCGAATACAGATACCCTGTGTTATAATACGGACACCCTATATACCACTAGATAAACTATATATTATTGATAAATCAATCAGACAAATTACAATTACATTATTTATAATTAATTTTATGAATAATTTATTCTAATTTAATTAGTTAATAATATATTTATTTTAATTATTATTTTAATTAATAATACAATTTAAGAATCTAAATAATAAAAAAATTAGATTTAGCTTTATTGATGGTATTAATTATTATTAATTATAATGCACGCGATTTTTATGAACATCAGAATAGTTCACACGCTGAGCGCTGATTGGTTATATAGTGTCCATGTTAATGACTTATATGAACTCTAGATATATGCATATAAAGCATGCTTATAACTTATGCTGAATATTTTATAAAAAATATAGAAATTATATTTATAATTTTTAGATTGCTTTATTTTTTAATAATATAGTGTCATATTTTATATAGATACATTTCTATATTCTTGAGAAGGTTTTAAGTTGAATTGTGTATTCATAAATTTAAAAACGTAACAAAAAAATCAGTTTATTGCATATATCAGAAATATTTTGAATAATTAAAAAAATAAAAATATCTTTTAAGACTATTTATATAATTATATTTTATTATATTTTTTTGTAGGATTTATGGTTTCTGAGATACCGAGAGTGTCCGTATTCGGGCACTGTCCGTATTCGGTTACTTTCCCATACCTCTATTACTTTAAATATTACTAAAACATATATAATTATATTTTCTAGACCACCTTCTTCATTACTATCACTCATACATTCCTTATCTAACTTACTATATCGTAGACCATCACTACTCTCGGCTTTACTATTAATAATACATTTAATTATTCATTATACAATTCAAACAAAGCCTTACTGTTATATATTTCCTGTATAATATAGGATAAGCTTACATTTACTCTAACTAAATCACTATTACATTCATTAGTATTTAGTAGAATATAGTATAGACTATATATAGTCACTATAATTGATACTATAATTCACTTTTTATTAACATTCGATTAAATACAACGTATATCTGTTCGTATACTATTTAAGATTAAGCATACTGATATAACAATAATATATATAACCATAATAGATATAACCATGATATAACCGGCAAAGATGGCTTGATAGCATAAAGAAAAACTTCTATGGAACTATCTTCAACATGATGCGAGCTTCAAGATGTAGGAGGAGTTGGAGAGCTGCTGTCATCGATGTCGCCAGGGGTCGGTTAAGACTCGACGGCACAGGTTAACAGGTTAATATATATCTGCCCGTGTGGATCAGTTGGCTAAGACCTCATACATACGTCACACCTACCTGTTACTCGTAACGTGATGCGTTCTCGCTCCTTTACAAGCATGGCTCCTACTACATGGAATGTGTTGCCTTACCGCCTACGAAGATTGAAGTCGTCTCAAACGTCTCACGTCTCAAAGACTATTTAAATTTAAACTTAAAGTAACCCTCTCCTTGATGTTGATCTGGTTCCATCTCTATTTTTATATATTATATTGCTACCTTATTTAATGTTATTGTTTCGTTTTGTTTGTTCGTTCACAATACCAGTGAGGGTAATCTTTCTTTACCATATTTGATAAAACCATCCTATCCTATCATATACTATAAGATAACAATGCAGTTAAACATTAGTGTATCGTAACAACATTAACATGCAAGATTAACACATGCTATAGAAATGCTATATCTATAGATAATAGAGTGAGTAAAAATAGTTTAACGTATTTCATAAATACATCATAGCATACACAATTTATAAATTTGATTAAACCTATCAAATTTATATCTAAATAATCTTGCGTGCATATTTTGTATATATAAAAAAATGTGTAATTATATTTTTAATAACATAATAAAACTCGTAAATTCGATACATAATCGATTATAAGTGTCTATAACATTACGAATGGAACAAGCACTTTTACACATACGTTTACATGCACCACACATTCACACACACACACACACACACATACACACTAGCGCAAGCACACACACACACGTACACACGCACCCAAACACGCGCACAGTGTGCGCCACACACACACAGTTACGCAATAGGTCGTACATGTTACGTAATACTGACCCCTACTGCGGCGATCACTATGTACAATATCCTCGTTCTTAGCTCTACTTGTCCGATATTCTCATCGTCGTCATTTAAGTAGACCATAGTTCGGGAGTAGTTAAAGTGTTGCGTCATCATCGTTGTGGTTACGTAATCGATACGAAGCGAGGTGTAGCAGCGATATGATATTAATGAGCGTATCGAATATTATTAGGGTATTACGTAGTATTGCGTCATCGAATTCTAAGTTCTCGATTACGTCATAGTTAACGCACTGATTATAATACCGGTGTCATGCTATTATTAGTGTGCTGCTATTATATGCTTACTATTATAAGTATGAAGTATTATATATTGTTATTATTAATATTTAAAAGATTGTATTATTCTTTTAATATCGCTTTAATATTTAATAATAGTGTATTCATTGAGAACTCATAATAATATTAGTATTAGTATAAGTAGAATCAGTATTAGTAATAGTAGTAGATGAGGTAATATATATGCTTACTCAAATATACATTATTATAATTATATTTAAAATTCAAAAACTAATTTCTAGGAACGGAACGGAATATTCGCGAATGAAGTCATGGATTTGTGTTCGCGCGCATCTACCTCAAGGTGGCGGTAGTTATTCCATCAATAATCGTAGAACGTTATACTATGACGCCTGTCACGATGAGTCACGTGATGATTATGATACATTACCACGTGCACCGTATCACGATGTGGTCGAGTTCAATGGCAGCGGATATATATATATATATATATAATATATATATCCGCTGCCATTGAACTTAAGTTGGAGTGAAATTTGAAATCATTATGGCAATCTGGTTATGTCTCGAGATAGTGATGTAACGTTATACGTGAATTAGTGACATTATTTAACTCCACATATAACGTTACATCACTATCGCGAGTCATAACCAGATCGTCATAATTATTTCAAATTGCACTCCAACCTAATAATAATATAATATTATATATATGTATACGAATATGTTTACTATATTCATCCTTATATGATATCTATCATGAGATAGTAAACGACAATAATACTACGCTATAGTATACATGGATTGACACTATATATAATATAGTATATTATCCTCTATATATAGTATAGATGATGATACCAGTGATAATATATGATGATGATAACGTTGAGGAGGAGGAGGAGGAGGAGGAGGAGGAGTAAAAAGAGGATACTAAATATATTGTTGATTAATATCCATGATGATAACGAAGATAACAGATGATAATCAAGCTGATGCAGGCAATGAATATGCGATATTGTAGGTAGCGATAATAGAGGCTGATGAGCTACGTTAGATCACGTGGGTTCATTTAATCACGTGATATCGTCATTCTCTCGAGATTCTCGTGATTTATGTGCTGCGCTATTAACCTTACTCGTCACGTGGTAATTCTAGATCTTACGTAGAATGGCACTAATTAAAAATAATATACTCTCATACACATAATATATCGTGATAGATAAAAGATAGAATACTATATTATATATATATAGTAATTATATATAATATATTATATTCACAGCTTTATATGTTAATACTTTAAAATATCGATTTTCCGGGTAATAAATATTTGCGGTGCTGTTGAACACTAATGTACTACACTATATCTCTATTAATTATTAATATATAATATATGATAATACATATACTGTATACGATATATATGATATATAACAGAGAAATACCTATTGATATTGGCCTATTAGTATACGTAATATACATATTATGTAGTTTATGTTATATTTAATGCATACTATATTAATATTATATAGTAAGTCGGTCTAAAAGTCAGCATTTTATATACAAATAGACATATACCGAGTTATCGATTAGTTGATATATTTGATTTCTTGTGATTTATAATTTATTAAGTTCTTAATAATAACACGATAAACAACAATAGGCTAACTATGTAGCCTGATATTGGGTAAGATGCCTCACTTGCCAGTAATTTCTCAGTTGAATAGTCACTCTTCCATATATATATATATATAAAGTCAACTCTCGATATGTCAACTATATATCTCAGAAGCCCCTATATGGATATATATCCAAGATATATCAGCATTGTAATTATATACTGTATATAATTACATGTAGTTATATATATATATATATATATATATATATATATATAGTTCGATATCTCATATATATATATATATATATATATATATATATATATATATATATTACTTCGTTACCTTGACTTATGAGATATCGATAGTTGTTTGTATATCATTTCCTGTTTACATTATAAGTCGTATATTTATTTTGCTTTTATAATCATAATATTTATCATAACACATAAGTAATATATCATAAAAAGTACATGTTATATATTAGAGAACAATTTATTTATCTAATTATCTATTTAGGTAATTTATTTATAACAGTAACATAATTAGTTTTTACTTAATTAATAGTTTTATTAAAACAGCTTTTATATTCTAGAATCTTCAGTGATTTATAGTTTATTTATATTCCATTATTATATATATATATATATATATATACACTGTTAAAAATAACCCTTTAGTTTTCGCTGAATAAACCCTTAATAAGTGGTCTTTTGAGTGAAGGGTTTTCGACTCTTTAGTAAAAGCTTTAGTGAAATATGAAGGGTTTTACTATATAAAGAACTAAAGGGTTTTGATCAATATTAACTAAAGGGTTCTATTCTTATTTGAACTAAAAGTTTTTGATAGAATATTAACTAAAGGGTTTTAACTTATTTGAACTAAAGGTTTTTTACATTTTATTAACTAAAGGGTTTTGAACTTATTTGAACTAAAGGTATTTGATATTAAATTAACTAAATAGTTTTGATATATTGGTGAATAAAATTTATCTCAAATTAAATATATAACTAAAAGGTTGGAAATGTATAACTAAAAGTTTGAAAACCCTTTAGTTATTATTTAATTATCTATAGTAAGTAATAATATATATATATAGTATATATTATATAATATATTGTAAATAGTATAGAGTATACTCTATATATATATCGCCTATATATATACTCGATAATATATATATATATATATATATATATATATATATATACACGAGTAGGCGCCTATATATGCTCCATAGTAAATAAGCTCTATGTAGAGAAGCTTGAATTGTATTGCTATATATAAAACCTTTAGTACAATTAGAGGTATAACTAAAGTGTTCGAAACCCTTTAGTTAGCATTTAATAAAAAGTAAAGGGTTATAAACCTTTAGTTATTATTTAATCAAAACCTAAGGTTTTCAAAAACCCTTTAGTTGTAATTTACTAAAAAGGTAAAGGTTTACCAAAACCCTTTAGTTTTGATTTAATGAACTAAAGGTTTTATATATATATATGTTTTTTATAGTCATTATGTTTAACAGTGTACACTATATATTTGTTCATGCATGATGCATAAACCAAGGCGTTTTTTTATTAATTATAAACCTAATGTTAATTTTTGTACCATGTCGTTTTGGGTATCAATTTATATAAATTTTGTCTTCATTATTTTTGTTTATATATTTATTTTTTGTTTACCTAATAAACTATATATTATTATTATATTATATATTCAATATATTCAATAGATATGCGTATACAATAGTATATAGTGTTTACTAAACATATATTTATACATACATATATACATATATATACATGCATATGTATACATCCTCTACATAATCTATACATTCACCTATATGTATACCAAAGATTTTCCGAAGGAAATTGCTTCGCATAATCTTAGCCTACACCACACACACATACACACTAACACACATACATACATACACACATATACACACACATATATATATATATATATATATATATATATATATATATATATTATATATATATATATATACATATATAAAAAAACTAGTTTTTGTTTATATAAACTCTAATATTATATTATATTTTATTATATTATATTATTAAACATGAATTCACATTGTACCCACTGCACTCTTCCTACTATAGAGTATTATCTCACATGTAATCTCCATCCTTCATCCATTATATCTAGATCATGGACTCACTTAAACAACCCCCCTCCTGCTTATGCAATTGCTATTTTTTATTCGACTAATTTCTCCTTCTCCTGCCCTAATTGTCTTTCAATCAAACCCATCACTAGCCCTAACAAACGCCCTACTTCTAATAAAAATACTAAGCCTGCCTCCGTTATCTCCGAATGCAATAACAAACCTGAATCCCATACTACCTCCCCCTCATCATTAGCCCTGCTATGTTCCATCTCCCAAACTACTCAATATTAAAACCTCCCACCCTCGCATATCCGTCAATCCTACAATATATCATAATTCACCCCCTACTATTACTCACCACCAACTACCTGTCAACCCCAAATCAATCAAGTTATATCAACCTATTGCTTATAAGTATAAACCATCATCCTCACTGCATCCCTTTCCCTCACACATTCCTTATCATAATAATTATTCATCTACCCTTACTTATTCCCGCGTGTCACAACTTAATAACTTACTTAATGAAAACTCCCTTATAATCATGCATTTAAAATCTACTGAATTAAATACCGAGTTTATAAATACACTGATTAACCATCTTGACATACCAGCTAAATATATTACTAAGGCAACATTTACAACCCATTCTACCCAAATATATCTCATAAATTCCTCTATCGTCAAAATATTTTTCCAAAGATTTTTGATTGCTAGGAAAAACTCAAAATTTGCCCATTTATTTATTCGCAATAATATTCCCTTTAATACGAGAATAAGAGGTAGAATTATCTACCATGCCTACATTAACAAACTTACTCCCCTAAATTATAAACCATACTTCAATAATCTGACTCAAATGCACGAATTAAAAACCCCTAAAAAACATAATGAATGGTTCCACTCATCAATACCAATATTACCCTCAGATATTTCTAAATGGAAGCTATCCTATGAAACTTACTTATCTTCTAAACCCAATATCTCGACTCGATTGAATCCACCCCAAATCACTACCGACTGCTTACCCTCCCAAATCATTACTGACCCCGTATTATCCCAAAACGCTACTGAACCCTCACCCTCACAAACCACTACTGATCCATTATCCTCCCTAATTACTACTGACCTTTTACCCTCTGATTCTATAATTGACCCATTACCCTCCCAAAATACTACTGACCCCTTACTCTCCCAAGAAACTACTGATCACTTATCTTCACCATTACAATCTAACAATAGTACATGACTCTCAGTTAGCTTGTCACTAATTAATATTAGGTCCCTTAGATCTAATTCACTATTACTATTATCCTACCTGAAATATTCTAAAATTAAATTAGTTGCTATTACTGAAACATGGATATCGCCAGATGACTCCAATATATTCTCTCTCTTCCATGATATTGGATACTCTCTATTTATTTCACCTCGTATTAAAGGCCGAGGTGGAGGAGTTGGTATATTAGTTAACTCTGACCTACCATCTCCTACTATTATCTACCCTTCCTTCTCTTATAGTGATTGCCTGACAGCCTCTTTAAATTTTATGAATACTGTCTACTCCTTTACTATAATTTATCGACCTCCAAAACAAGACTATACCACCTTCTATAATGAATTGTATGACTATATAACTGATACTCCACTATCTAACAATAACCATAACTTTATTCTAGGTGACTTTAACTACCATTTCGAATCAAATATACATCCCCATTCCACATTCAAAAATCTTACTGACTCTCTCTCTCTCTACATAAATTTATAACTTTCCCTACTCATATTGCTGGTCACACACTTGATCTAATTTTTTGTAGATCTCATAGTAGTTGTCAGTGTATCACTGATTGCTGTAAATCTGACTTAATTACCGATCATTTTCTAATAACTTATCGATTAGTTCTTCCTTACTCCACCTCTATAGACAAAAAATCCATCACATACAGAAACTACAGATCTCTTGATTATGATTGTTATGCCTTGGAACTTAAATTAATCCTCCTTTCATTGCCGTGTTCCATTGATTCACTCAATTATGCTCTATCTTACTTGATTGATACATTTGCCCCTCTAAAATCTCGAACTATTAATATCCATTCAAACTCTCCATGGTTTTCCTCCGAACTTGTTTCTTTCAAACGCAACCTACATAAACTCGAACGAATCTTCCACAGTAACCCCTCTTCTAGTAACCTCTTAATATTTTATACATATCGCAAGTTCTATAAATCTGAAATCTCTAAAGCTAAGTCTGCTTTTTATATTAGTAAAATAAATAACCTCACATCCAATCCCCGTGCTTCTTTCGCCCTTGCTCGTAAGCTTCTCTCCCCTACAATGCCTATCAATATACCTCATATACCTAATATTGCAAAAAATGAATTATGTTATGAATTCGCTAATCATTTTACTGATACAATTCAACGCACCTGCACTTCTATTTCATCTCTCCTACCAATTAGCTCAATTCCGTGCATATGTATTAGTAAACCAATCCCATACTATTTTTCTAAATTCTATATGCCTTCTATTTTCACAATATCTAATCTTATTTCTAAGTCTTCCTCTTCTCATTCTTCTGACCCAATTAACCTAGCCGCCTTTAAAAAACTAAATTATACTCTATCCCCCTATATTCTTGATATTATAATTATTTCCCTAAATTATGGTATTTGTCCAACTTCTTTTAAGCATGCTATAATAACACCTATACTCAAAAAACCTTTACTTGATCCTAATATAATTGCTAACTATCGCCCCATTTCACAACTTCCGTTTATCAGCAAAATTCTGGAACGAATTGTTGCCATACAATTGAATAGATTTATAGCTGAAAATAAATTATATGATATATTTCAGAGTACATTTAGACGAGTACACTCAACTGAAACTGCACTACAACAAATACTTAACAATATATACTCTACAGTATCTCCATCTATCTCCTGCCAACTTATATTATTAGACCTCTCATGTGCCTTCGATTCCTTAAGCCATTCAGTTCTTATCTCAAGATTAGAAATGATTGGTATACGCGGAACCGTATTAAAATGGTTTTCATCCTATATATTAAATCGATCATCATCCGTTAAAATTTGCAATTTCTCTACAAAATCTCGTACTCTTCTATTATGGTGTTCCCCAGGGATCTGTTATTGGCCCTCTCCTCTACTTAATATACATCCTCCCTATACATGATATTAATGGTCAATTCCCAGAATTCAACTATCACTTTTACGCTGATGATATTCAACTATATTTCTTCTTACCTAACTCCTACAATGTACTACCAGATAACTCACAATTATGTAAATGTGCATCAACTATCAGATCATGGCTTCTATCTAACAATCTTCTACTCAACTCTTCAAAATCTGCACTCCTAAATATCCCATCTAACTATCATCATCCCTTCATCATCTGTTATAAATCTTGGAATTACTTTGGATGCTAACCTATCCCTAAATTCCCATATAGCTAATATATCTAAATCAGCTAACTACCACCTCTTCAAAATTCGTCGTATAAGAAAAGACTTAACCCGCCATCTTACAACTGTCCTCATAAATGCACTCGTCCTCTATCGTATCGACTACTGCTCCTCACTACTATATCATCTCCCTAATACTTCATTATCCCCTTTAAATCGTATAATTCGTGCATCTATACGAACCATTTTCTCAATAAATCGATTTGACCATTCCATTACCGACTCCCACCAACTTATATCCAACTGGTTCCCTCAAAAAAAACGGTCCCTCCTACACCTTCTATCACTCGCTCATAAAGCAATATATTATACTTCTCCTCCTTATTTGACTTCCCTACTAACTCTAAGACGCCCACTGACTTCCTTACGATCAAATTCTGACATTTCCCTAATTTGCCCTCGTGTCTCATACCTGAAATACCATAAACGCGCCTTCAGTTATATAGTTCCATCTTTATGGAATTCCCTCCCTGCCTCTATTAGATCAATCCATTCACACCCGTCCTTTATTACACACCTCAAAGCTTACATATCATCGATGTAATATATGCACTTATTTAATCATACAATATTACTATTTTTATAAATTATATTATTTTATCGTTTTGTTTATTTATTTATCTATTTATTGTTTTCGTTCTATATTGTTATATGCACCTACGAGGGGTGGCCACACATATGATAAGTGCTAATAAACCTTATCATCATCATCATCATATATGTATATATATAATATATATATATATATATATATAATCAATCGATATTTAATAACCTAATGTCACTTGAAATACATTTAAATAAAGTATCAAATATCAACATATCAAAGCCATTATGGCTAAAACGGATATTATACCATTCTAGAAATATAGGAGAACTTAAAAGAGAATAAAAATATAATTAAAAAAGTTATAAATAAAATCAATAATCAATTAATAATCTGTTAAAATTGATAACATATAATCTATATGATATAGACTATATTATACATTAGTACACATTAATTTATGATATTAACATCTGATAATAGTTATCTCAATACAATATATTTTAATACATACTTAGGTAGGTACCTATATACCTACATGTATTAAAAGACAAATTACATTTAAAAATAGAAGAATATCAAATTAATAACATTACCTATAAAAACTCAATTAAATAATGCTAACAATTTAAATACAAACATATACATAATATTATATAAAATATCAATAAAACTACTTTTCTTAAAAATAAAATTAAACTAAAAGATACTAAAATGTACATGTAAATGCATTCAAGAATACCTGAGCAGGTAATATATAATTATAATCTATTTTATAATATAAGTAGGACACCTACATTAACATCCAATAACCGAATAACTTGGATATACAATAATTTATGTATTCAAATAAATGTTTATAAAAAGATGCAAATTATAAATAAAATACTTCTAGATAATATTGTAATAATTAATACAAAATATGTATATAATAAAATATATCTATACAATAAGTTAAAAATAAATCCTTTAATAGTAATATGCTTTCGAAAAAGGAATCCGTAAGTAAAATATAACAACAGAATAACAAACGCAAAAGAAATATGATAATAACATAACCCAAGGAATATAACTATTATAATTTAACCTACATTAACTGTAACACAAGTAAATTACAAAGTCACTCAAAATAGATTCAATCTAACCGTGAGATTATCAAATGCGGTGAATAGGTCTATATAATTACAACATGCACACATGACATGCCCGAATGGCTATCGGCTACATATCTTGATATATTAAACCAAAATGATTGTATTGGTATGTGATGTATTTATATTTTAGAAAACCTTAATTTGATATAATTAATGGTAATATATACATGCTTTGACTGGCTATACGTAAACATAATAGTACTATAAGAAACAAGATGCTACTACGAGATTTTCCGCAACATGCCGGAAATATTGTAACTTTAAAACATTTTCTATCAAGTTGTAATGGGATATCCCCTATAAAGTTAAAATATTTCTGGCAAGTTGCCGGAAATATTTGTAGTGTGATACCCCATTAATATAGCCTGTAGAATATATCCGGAACACATAATAGGTACTACTTAATACAAACTATTTATTTATTTTACATTGAATCAATACAACCTGGTAATAGGTTAACCTATTTATTAATGTACCTCTCATGAATCATATAAAATAAAAAATAATAAAACCAGGTAAACCAAAACATAAAGTAAACAATGACAATATAAAATAACTACACATAAACTCATCCTATTGTTTTATATATTATTTATCACATTAACTCACATTCTATTATATTTCAATATTATAATTGGATCTCAATATTTAACACATCTTTTGACTTTCCCCGACCATGCCGATATGTATGATGCACATCATACCTGTTATCAATATAATAAGCTCTCTGAGAAATATTATAAAAAGGAGACACATAGCTGATAAACAATGTATATATTTTGATAATATAGTATATAGTTATAACTCTAGTTTAAGCTCAATCAATAATATATATGTATCATACCATCTAATCGTCACAGTAACCATATGTATGTGACTAAGATCCAATTTTAAGTAGACAAAAAGTTAAATATATGACTGGTATACACTAAAAGATCCGTAAATTAACAAAGATTACAGCAAAATAGTAAAACACATATAAAACTACCTTAACACAGAATCCATAAACACATCTGCCATAGAAGCATATATGCTTATATGCATTATATAATACATGAACACATCATAAAAGCGAATGAAGAAGAAGCAACCTCATTAATACATTTGAAAATAAAAACTATTTAAATATACTATTGAAATAATGTCCCAATACACCAGAATTAGCGAACTAAGAAACGACGTCCAAACAGAATATACGGAATATACGGTTTTAAACACAAATGATTCACAATAAAAACTAGCTAAAGCTAAACAACTTCTACAAGAAGAATACGACACTATTAAAGCTGAAATTCAAAACTCTAACATTAAATATATTGAACAATCCATCGAATAAAGTAGACACGCAGAGAACTGGAAGTTAACTAACAAAGTGACTTGACGATGAAACCCAAAAAGATAGAAAATAAAGGCCAGTAGCAAGGAGGATAGTAAAAGTAAATGTTACGAACACTTTAAGAAACAGCTATGTGAGGAACAGGAACATGACACAAGTTCCATACAAATCAAAAATATCAGTGAAAGTACCCTCGCTATACAAACTGGATCCTTCACAAACAAAGAATAAAGCAAGGTAAAGGAAAGTCTAATAGATGGTAAAGCTGTAGGACCAGGCAGAATTTATCAGGAAATCCTAAAATACGGCAGCTTCGAACTATAATAAGATACCCACACGATACGAAATACCATAGCAATGGCTAAAATTCAACATTGTTCCATTTCCCAAATCCGGTAATCTTGAAGAAGCAGAGAACTACAGAGGCATAGCACTATCAGCATAATAGCAGCTAAAATAACCAATAAAATAATACTAAATCGAATTCAACCATACATAAACCCTATACTACGTCCCAATCAGAATGGATTAAAAAGTGTTAACACCTGACCGAGAGACCGAAATCTTTCAAATAACAAAGGGAGTCTTGAAAGGTGACACTCTAGCGCCTTTTCTATTTATGAACACACTAGATTACGCCATGCGACAATCTATTGATGGACGAGAAGTAGAATTCGGACTTGAAACAATACAACGACAAGGGAGACGAAATCTAGCAATACAGCTAACAGCTGTCTAGTCCTCATGAGGACTGCAGTTACGCAGATTACATAGCACTTGTATCACAAGAAGTCGAACAAGCTCAGTAACTACTAACATCCATTGAAACACAAGTAGCTAACATTGGTCTTAAAATGAACTCAAAGAAAACTGAAGTCATGACGTTTAATCATACAATTCCGGTCAATATTAGACTAGAAAACGGTGGCACTCTGATTAATAATGTTACAAATTTAAAAAATATCTGGTGGGCATGGATGGCTAGCTCACAAAAGGATTTTGAAATTCGCAAAGCTTTATCATGGTCAGCAATACACAAAATGTAATCAATCTGGAACTTCAAAATTAAAAACATTCTAAAAAGAAGAACTTTCAAAGCTACAAACGAACATATATTATTATATGGAAGCGAATGCTGGACAATCAACTCAACAATTGTTACGCATTAATGCGTAAGAAAATCGATGGTTGTTATACCAGGTAACTTAGAATGGCCACAAATATATCATGGAAAGATAATATCACCAATATACAACTGTATAGGGGAATTACAAAGATCTCCGAGGTGGTAAAACAAAGAAGATTGCGACTAGCTGGTCACTGCATAAGAAACACCGACGAACTAGCACTTAACTTAATTTTGAGGAATCCAAAGAACGGCCTACGAAACAGAGGGAGACAATCCACGACATTGATTGATATCTTAAAGAGCGACTGCGACTGAGAAGAAGACGAACTAAGAATACTGATGATGGACAAAGAAAGATGTAAATAAATTGCAAGATATGGTTGAGTGAGAAATCGACTAAAGTAATGTAAGTAAGTATATAACTAGTATATATCATATATGAACTTCTTCCAATAACTCTAGTTACCTATCCCTCATATTACAAAACTTTTCAGAATATATAATTATATTAAAATTATAGTTTCAAACTACTTAAAAACTAGTTTATTTACAAATGCATGGCACCCACGTAGTTATGTTATTAGTCTACTTGTATGCTCACATCCATCCTATCTGATATATCATTGATCACTTTCCCAATGACTACTATTATATGAAATCAGTTGATATGCAACTATATTAGTTCTAGTCTATATATTCTCCTGATAACCATATGCGACTATAATATGCCTGGTACATTAATCTATAACTTATATTAAGTCATATTCTATTAAAACCTCTAAAATAAGCATTATTAGTAGTTTTTTAAACTATTTGTAAATGCATTTACTTTATTTTGATACTCATTTCATTCTACCTCCACATACATTTATTATAAATGTTATTACCTACAAGTGTTTTCTACGATCATAATATTCCTTGTCCACATATATATCTCGAAATTGTCAAAAACGTCAAACTATATTATTTTTAAGATATGTTGTATTTATATTAATATTACCTACCGAGCTGTCCCCATCAATATAGTTTATTATAAAAAAAAACTATTATTCATATATGATATTTAGTATAGGCTATATATAGATATTTAGTATATTCCTATATTATTTAGCCTACTATAGTAGTCTACTATGCTAGTCCTCCTTATTTTATATCTATAAATATATGTATATACTGATCCCCTAAATACAATAATTCGTTATACTATACATTCAATATTTACCATATAACTTGGCAATAACTAGTTTATCGACTCTTTTAAATTACCTACTAATGAATTAGTTCCTCAATATCATAAGCGATACCTATTCAGACCTCTTTCCTAATTAATATATATATATATATATATATATATATATATTATATAATATATATATATAGACAATTCATCCATTCTACACTACTTATTGGTCTTACTTATCATAAGTAGACATAGGACCTACTTACCCACTTCATTATACCGCTGGTTTATTCATTTATTATGTTAATTTCTATTAAATATGCACTATTACGGTATCCTACACTTATAACCCATAGGTGTTAACCCATCGGTTCTAAGTTAGAACTTCTAACTATAGTTCTATAGTCCTATAGGACTTATTAAACCGGGTACCGGTAAACTCGGACCACGTTTGGAGAAAACTCGGACCACTTTTATGCTTTAACCCATATTATAGAAGTATACTATATATAGTTATTTTAAACTTATCCGAATCTTCTTCAAAATTAGTCCGAATTTTATTTCAAAAGTGGTCCGAGTTTAACAGGGGTGGTCCGAACTTATGGTATTCACTTTTTATATTAATGTTATTCGAATACCTGTTTTTGTATTTTATCACATATATATATATATATATATAATTGTATGAACTACAATGATAGTGCTCAATTTGATATTTCCTAGTAGGGGAAAGTCTCCGATTACTACCCCTAAATGATTATTTGTAATAAATTATTCTATATTAAATATATTTAATTGAAATTTTGTAATTAGGGTAATATTATGGCAATGAATAAAGTGGCTATTTTAAATTTTTGATATAATTATATTTACAAGTATAAACAGAGGGGTCGTTAATCGGATACATGTGCCTAATACCGACCCCCCTTCCCCTATTACAGACCCCCTACAATAATCGTGGTATACATACTTTTAGTATTATAATATCCAATCAACATAGTAGATATTAATAAATATAATTAATTATAACATGCACGCAATTATTTTTTATTGAATTTATGTTTTAATAGTAATATTAAATTTAAATTTAAACTTTATAGTAATTATATTAAAAGAGTATATATTATTATTTAATATTTATTTATTAATCAGTATGTATATAATCAACTGGAACCATGAATCCTAAATCTATATCAATGATACATAAACAACTTACGACATATTTTAAAGTAAAATACGAATCTATTTTGATTGGATATTATAAATCACATGGGGTCGGTATTAGGGTAATTTAGGGGGTCGGTAATAGGAAAATAATATGGGTTGCTATAATTAAGATATAGGTTAAATATTGGTTAAATAGTTATTCAAATTCAATTATTTTTATAATAGTTATAAACATTTTATTGTTCTACAATATTATGTACAAAATCAAGTTTTCTTTTAATTAATAAAGTATTTACAATGATTTAAAAAAAGTTATTATTCAAATATTAAAACAAATAAAACAGAATCTTACATTTGATAAAATAACAATTGTAGGATTAAATATGTTTTAAAACAAAATACGTTTTCATATTTATCATTAAATTACTAACAGTTCATGTATATATTATTTTTTGATATCTCTTATAGTTACTGAGATACGAGAGGGGGTCGGTAACCGGGGACTTTCCCCTATATGTATTTCATTATAAGTATCATAATATATATATATATATATATATATTATCTCCTAATAATGTAGATGTTAAATACAAAATAGAATAAAGTAATACCAGGGAGTACATATCTTATTCCAAATGCATAAATCTCCCTGGTAATATATATTTTATAAATTAAAATACATTTACTATTTAATTTATTGCTAATAATTAAATTATTATAGGTGAAATTCCTACAAATTTGTATATTAATATTATTTGTATATTTGTATATTAATATACATGTAAATTCCTACAAATATGATATAAGTATCTACTTAGAATATCAATTCATCAATTTAATTAATATAGTTCAATACATACTAAATATTTAAATAATAACATATTTTAAATATGCTTTCGTATGTTTTCGTATATATTAAAATGTTATTATTTATATATTTGGTATGTATAATATATGAACTATATAATATTTAATAGACTGAATGAATATAATATATAATATATATATAACAAATATAATTATATAATTAAAGTATTAAAATTAAATAATAATAGATATAAATTATATCATATAATATATGTTCGAATATGTTTACATGTATTGTTTACAATATAAAATATACATTGTACAATATATATATATAATCAAGAAATTGATATAATTAATATATAGGAATTATACATTGACTAGTATTGGATATAAATATTCAATACAAGTCAATAGAATTATATAATGTTAAATTCGAATTATTCATGCATGAACTTGCTAGTAATATTATTATATTTGTGCCAGTTTTAATATCATTATTGCATCCGCCTATTGAATGAAATGTGAATTCTTTCAGGATTCAAATAGTACAATTATTTGTAATTTCAATTTCATATATTATCTAGTTGTTAAACAGATAGCTTTATACACCATTTACATTTATACCATTTTATTATTAAACATAATATACATACATAATTAAATTATTGTAATATATGGTTAAAACTACTACTTCATATTAGGATATATATTGACATATAAAGTTTAATACTTTATAAATTTAAAAACTATTTGAAATAGTTATTATTATAGTATACCACAAAGTATTTTTAATATTATTTTTACAATTTTAGAATAATTTTAACTTAAAGTTAGTATTACTATCGCTTGCCATTTGAAATAGATATGTAGCTATACTATGATATACTAATATTATATTTTTCATTACTTTATTATACTTTATTATGCAATTTAAAAACTTTATTATAATTATGAATGATTATATTGAATATAATTTATATTCTTAGAATAAAAACATGATATTATATGCCATATAATATGGGAGTTTAGTAAACACTGTTTTCACGTATTATTAGTATCAGATTTGTGAATTACCACAAAATATATTCTAACCATTAGGATATTATTATAATATTTACATTTAATAATATTATAATTATTAAAATATACCTTGTCAGAAGTTCTGGTCATTTCTAACTCGGATAATAATTAATTAATAATGTACCCTCTTTGACATCCTCTTTCTTAATTAACATTAGTTATATATTAATAAATTATATTAAGGCATATATAATGTATATTATTATATAAAATATAATATATTATTTAATATATAATCAATATATATTTATTATTTAATATTTAGGTAATATTGTATTATATAATCTTAATGTGTTTATTAAATTATTAAATGTTTAAATTATATAAACATTATTACAATATAATACTATTACATCAATATTTTTAATAATGTAAAATTAGTATAATAATAATTATTTAAAATAATTATAAAAATAATTATTTTATTTATAATTAACTATTATTATTATGTAATAAATGTAATATATATTAATTAATACAATTAATATATAGTATAAACTATTATATACTTAGCTTAATACTTGTACTTACTTTTTCAATATAATATTAATATTATACTAAATTATTAAATTATAATAATTTAGTAACTAATATCAAATACAAGTCTGCTAATGCATATTTTGTGAAATTAATATTTTACGCTGGAGTGATTTTATCGCATTGTATAATTGTCCTTATCGATCTTTTAACATATAATATATATATATATAATACATATATATAATACATATATATATATATATATATATAATATTTATTTTAATAATATTTGCTGTTTATTTTATATTAGTTTATAATATTCTGTATAATTTATATAATATATTATAAGATTTATGTTATATATATATATAATACAAAAGTATTATCAAAATTATCATATACTCTCTTTCAACATCCATATATCACACATGATTAAAAATATAAATGTTATCTTCTCTCCGTTTAACCATAAACCCAATGTCATTTGAAGTCGCCTCAATAATCACATCATATTACATTCGTCCTAAATTCGACTATTGCAACTCCCTACTAATTTCTCTTCTCGACTACCTAATCGTATAAACTGATATCCCTTCATAATATTATCATATCCGTGTAACACACATATTCAGTACATTCAGCTGGTTCCCCATCAAAAAGTAATTATTTTTAAATCACTTATGCTAGTTCATAAGTTCCACCATCAAAACATCCACACTACCTCACTGAACTTAAATCCCACATAGTAATTTGCACAATATATACAAACATTCTTTAAAGCCTACATAAACTGACGACTAGAGACTATATACCTATACTCTGATAACATCCATACCTTGTCTATCCTACATCTATGAAACCTCCTACCCCGTCTACTCTATCTCATCACGTATCAACCTACTTTTAAACATAGTAACAATAATTATAATTTGCTCAATAACTTTTCCAATATTGGACGTCTGGTTGTTCCACCATAAGTATTCCTTATAACCAAGAAAGTAAATAAGCAAATGTAATTTAATACGAACCAATTACCCTATAACTTTAATATATTTATATTATTAATTAAATTTTACCTTTATAATACATATTTAAAAGAGTACACCTATTTATAATTATACAATATACCATTATTATTTATCAATTGAATTCCTAATTGTTTATCAGATTATAATGTAAATACTATTATTGCCGTGTGTATGAACATTCCAGAAGTTATATAAACAAATAAACGTATTACTCTTAGATTTAAATAGACGCCCTAAAATTAAAAACACTTGCTCTATGTTTAGTATACAATAAACATTATATTTATCTGTATATATTTATGATATATTATTATATAATTTTAATAATATTATAATTAGAATATATATCTAATATATATATATTTATTTTGTATACATTCTCTAATAAGTTATTAACAATTTATATAAAAAAAAATATAGATTAATAATACATTTAAAGTATGTATACAATATATGATAACCAATATAACATATATATATATATATATATATATATATATATATATATATAATCTAACCAGCGCTATTTTAATATGAATATTAAACAAAATATATGTCTATATATAATTTCAAAATATATAATTTCAAAATATATAATATATATTATGATATATTTTACTATATTTAAATTTAACAATATTAGTTTTATTACAAAAACCGTAAATATAAACTAATAATAATAACAGAAAATAACAAGTATATAGTTAAAATAAAACAATATAATATCATAGTAATATATATTACTTTGAATAAAAGTATGCCTTTATATATTGTTGTACCTGTATATTTTAATGGTATATATGAACTTCATATTATGAAGGTATTTATCATTCTTCCAGTATATTGTACTATTATTTATCATATATATAAATTCTACACTTTTGCAATTAAATAAATGATTTATGTATATTTACTTGTATTATCTTATATAACATATGTATACAAACTACTATGTACATGAATTATCTTAACTATTATATAATATAAATATGTGTGGCAAGCATTTATCTATTGTCTGTTAACCAGATGTATTTCATGTTTACTTATATTGTATATAGATAATAAAACCAACAAATCATAATATATTTATCTATATTTTTATTTTATTTTAATAATGATAAATCTACAAATGATACAGTTTCCATTCTATAGATTTAAGTTTCCATTCTATTAATTCTATAGATTTAACCTATCAAATTATCTTTATATTTAAACAATATTTAATTTTTTTATAAATATTTTAATATTTGATATTTTAATTTTATTATTTTTTGTTCTGGTCATCGAATTTATAATGTTATACTAACAAGACCATGATGTTCCTATCTATCTTAATGGTAATACAATTAGTACTTGTATTAAATATTAAGAATGGGAATAATAAAATTAATTATTTTTTTATATATCATATTAATGTATAATACAATTAATATATAATCATATTTATATAGTATTAATTTAATTTGTAAATATTTATATTTAATCATTTTCATAAATAAACATATATATATAATATATATTTAATATATGAATGAATGACTATATGAATGAATCAGCCCTCACTGTGTATAACGTAACGATCAAACAAATATAAATAAAAGAATTGATTTTAAGAATTGAGTTAATAAATAAGTTATAATATATAAATAAATCATATAAGGATAAAAAGGTATTATGCATAGTTTAAGAGATTTTTTAATTTAATGTAAAACAATACGATTGTATCTTGCGTAGATCATATAGTAAGATATTCAATGTACGAGGAACAACGTAAGATAAGGCAACATTATTGAATACGCTTCTAATAGTTACTAGTAACTCCGTATAATAGGAGGTCATCCGATGTTCTTATTTTCCTCAATATCGTACGACGTTTCAGAAGATTGTTGAGTTATTAAGGCTTACCTATTATTAATATTTGTTATGCTAAGCATAGTAAACGGTGTGTTCATCAATTTCTAAATGAAAGCCACTTAAGATTATGTTGGTATATATCTGTAATCATATTAACATTATAAATAACTTATTTATTTAAAATAAGTTGTATAGAAGCGCAAACAATCCTATCTACTTTTTTCATATCAGTGCTATTTATATAGTCACTAAAAAGTTATCCACAGTAATCTATTCTAGATAATACAAGAGCATTAATGTGTTTCTAGTAATACACATTGAGCAATATATATATATATATATATATATATTTACATGTATATACTTAAATATGTGTCACTATTGACTATTACTGTCTATGTGGTATACCTGGCTACATTCATGTAATTCTTTAGAAGTCATAACACATATATATACCTATATACATAGTACAGTGTACACAGTTCAGTGTAGAGTGTACAATGACCTATGTTTGCTGGTGATTGATTTATAATGCCAACTGTAAAGAATAGTGCTTCTAGCACAAGTAACAATGCCTTTATTGTTTAACACATTCTCTCTAAAATCTATGCCATGACAGAGCTTAACCACATTAAATAGAACATTTTTGTATATGTTGACATGCACAGATCAAGTAAATATTGTGTACATCTACAAAATAATATTGTTTTAATTATATCAATTTTACATTTATGTATATATATATATAATGTATATTGTACATATTATACATGTTTATACATATACATATATACCATAGAGCTAGAGAGAAATGTATCTCTAACTATATGATATATACACACACACACATATATATATATAATATATATGAATCACTTTGGTATCTACTAATGTTATGTATTATCAGTGACGGGTTCAGTTTAACTATTCCTTCCTCTGACGTTAATTATACTATGTCTTCATATCCATAACCATGGTATTACATTTGATCCAACCATTTGTTTTTAACCTTATACCCACATCATCACATAATGTACTTTCATCTACTATTATTGCTTATATATCTTAGATATCCATAGAGCTTGAGAGAAAGTATCTCTCTCTAGCTCTATGTAGATATCAGTGAAATTCAAATTAGCAGATATAAATTAAAGTAAATTATTCATGTTATTAATTTAAAGAAAATATTTAAATATATATATATATACAATTCTGTTAAATATGATTACAATTCGATAAATTAAAATATAATTAAGTACAATCTAAAATTTATTAATAGTCGAATATGTTATAAATAATTATAAATTTATAATATATTAATATTAAATTATAATATATTAAAACATAATGAATTATATATATATAATGACATATATCGTTGATGTGTTCGCATGGATTGTGATTCTGACAATTATAGTGTGTGTTTTTCATCAATATATTGTATATCTCATCTGTAATCTAATATATATTTAGAGTTTTATCCTATAATTAGGATAAATATACATGAATATCTACATGGATATCTACATGAATATCTACATGAATATCTACATGAATATCTACATGGATATCTACATGCTCTTAAATATCAAATATATTGGTGATGCATGAACTGCATTTTAACATCGCAATCTTGATTGTATTAATAAGCCATGATTCATCAAGTATTCCTATAAGTGTTCTGGAACGTACTCCCACTCGCCATTAATAATAGATACTATGTCGTTAATGCACCTGAATAAGTAGTAGTAGTAGTAGTAGTAGTATTAGTACTATTATTAGAAGTAGTAGCAATAGTTGTATTACTATTGGTATTATTATTAATAGAAGTACTAGTATTGGTGCACATAATTAAAATAAATACTTATAATCCATACTTTTATATCCGGTACATTCTCTCAGACTTGATGTTATAGTGCGTACACTTAGATGTGTATGCCCGCAGTGTAACCTATAAGGTAGAGTTCAGTAGCACATCTCACCTGTACCTTCTATTAGTTGCAGCTATACTTACCCAATGATGGTAGTTGTATACCATACCCCACAGATAATGTTGTGTTATTTGCAATGTATCAATAACTATCTATATTTTATTCATTAATATTTATTTAAAATATACTTATTAATAAATATTTTTTCCACTCTATTATATAACTAAAACATACCTACCAAATATAAATAGTATTACGTAATAATCAATGTTATGATTATATTCAAACAATCAAAATATGTATTATATAGATATTGAAGAAATATCAATTACAATATTCTACTAGTAAAATGATTATTCGGCTCTGATCTATCCTACTATTCGTGTGAGGGACAAATGTGGTTTTCTTATACAGATACAGACGTAATAGGATAATTAAGAGTTAGTTTAGAGGCATATGAATACACTTGCAGCAATTACCTATTAGGGGTTGTGTTAATTTCATAGTAGCTTACGTATATGTTTCAAATTGACCTATTTATACTAGTATACATTTCGTAGTAGTATATCACTATACAACACATCAATGTATGTATTAGTTTGTGTATCAATGAGCAGTTGTTGACTCCACTCCCCATTATTGAACTTTGTACCGCGTTATCTTTATGATTAATATAGCTTCTCTGATTATTGGTATCCATTAATAACTCCATACATTAATATCATTAATATCATTATTCACTTTAATTAACGTATTGTATAGTATTCATTTATTAGGCATAGCATTATTCAAATGTTAACCTTAAACTTTACTGTTTTCCATATATATATATATTTATATATATCATATAGAAATCATAATATAATTATACATCAACCTATATCTTAGAAGTACAAAAAAGTGTTCTCCATGACGTCAGTGTAGTTATCTGCGTGTATGATTCATACATGCATGCATACGTATGTGTGTGTATACCTCTTTCATATCATTAGTGTGTAATTCTATCCATATTACGTATATTTTATATATATGTGGGTGTACAAATATATCATTATTTTAATAAATTTAAAAAATAATATATTCTCAATTTAAATTTTAAAATTAAGTATACATTAAAGATATCTCTTAATTATATTAACATACTTTTCCTTTTATCCTAATTGTGAATTTTGCTAATACAGCAACTGAAATATTTACTTTTGAATAATAAATTATAATTTATAATACTAGCATACAATTCAATAAAAAATACATGTACTATTTGTAGAACAAAATTGTAGAAGTGTGTGTGTTACATTTAGAAACCTCCTAATTTAAGAAATATGTTATAATATAATAAACAGCTTCATACTCTTTATAATACATTTAGATACATATAAATATTTAAATTAATTTTAAAATAAATTAACTGAAAATTTAATTTAAATACAATATGAAATGTATATTATTATATGCATTTTAGTATGTATATACTATTTTATTTTGAATTACTATTTAACTCTTGATATACAGTAATGTGAAAGCCCTTCAAAGGTAATGCTACTAGTGTTATCTTAACTGTGTAGTCAAATCAGTGTTTTATATTTGTTATATATTACACATTTGATAATTATGGATATATTGCAATCAATATAACTATAATTTCAAAAACAATTTAGATATATTATATCTAGAGTCATATAATATAATGATATATATTATACACTTATATATAATTATACTATTATATATTATCATATGTAACTGACTGATAAACTTTATTAACAATGAACAATTTCTCTGCCAGATATGCTGTTGAAACTGCATATATTTACCTTGATTGTCCTGGCTGCAGGTTTATTACATAATATATATATATATATATGTTGCATCATTATTTACATTACTATATTTTATTATAATGGATCTTATAATGTGTTTAATTATTTGTTGATAACTATATTCATATGTTAAACATTACTAGAGTATTATTGATATGGTTAATTATAATCAATTATACTATATAATGTATTAGATATTATTATATGGGAATCTTACTTATTTATTATTGCATTATTGTTAGATTCATAATATATTTCCATGAACTAGGATATAATTAGTATGTATTGTAGATGTATATATTCTATATATTATATATATTCCATATTTCTATACATTCTATATATTCCAAATATTAGATATGCAATATTATATACAAAGATTATGGGTTAATATGTTTTTATTATTTAATAGTAAATATATATCTAATATATATATATATTATGCAATAATTTTGATAATTATTCAAGTTTATTATTATATTCAGTTTGTGTAGAATTCCTGAAACTTTATATATTAGTTATACATTTTATCTATCATATATTTGATATTTTAAATAATTCTTATATCATTTTATTAGATTATGATCAATCTAATTTTTATTAATCCTACCTATAAATAGATTCATTTAATCATTATATTGATTGCATATGTAATACATATGCATACATATACATATTATATAGGGGTTTGAAATTATATAGTATATCACTAGTTATAATAACTTATTTACTTACTATCAGATTATGATATCTCACATTTTTATTAATTTTATACAAATGTATCTATAAATAGTTGTATTTAATCATTACTTCATTCATGGTTACATGTCAATACAGTATATTGTGGCTGCATTGAGAGTTATGTAATCATTGATTCAAAATCAATATGATTGTGTAGCTGCTGAATTATTTAAATCTATAAATATATAAATAGTAAATGTATACATTATATAGTGCATATTGATGTATATATATACATATAAATGTGTATATAATATTATACTAGTCAGTATTTTAATATTTAATAGATTAATACATTTCCATATAGAAATAGGTTTTATTCATACTCTAATTTGTATGCTATTCCTTCTGTAATACAACCTTTATACACATATTGTCAATATAATTTTAAGGTTATTTGAATATATTAATGTTATTATAAGCTTTACCCTCACTAACATTTCTAGAGTTATTATTTATGAACATTATCTATATATATATTAAAATAATAATGAAATTAGAGTACATTATAATAACATGTATCATAAAATATATATTGTAGATGTTAGTCACATGATTGTATTGATTGTATACTTAATGATGATTAATAGTGAATATAATCTTATAATCTCTATATTGTTTACATAATAAATCTATTACAAATATTCATATTGACCACATGATTTATATTTATAACTTTTTTTATAAATATCTAATGCATAATTTACTAAAATAAATTTAATATTCCATGTTGTATCATACTATATATATATAATATACTCAACAAACTTCCTATTATAAGAAATACTGTAGAATGATTGTATGTATGTATGTATCATTATAAAAACTACATTTAATTTATACAATGATATCAATTATGGAAAAATTAACTTGATTAATTAATTATATAGATTATAATTATGTATATATACATATATAAATGAATATATAAATGTAGTGGTAGTAGTAGTGGTGGTGGTGGTGGTGGTGGTAGTGGTGGTGGTAGTGGTGGTGGTGGTGGTGGTGATATAGATAGTTGTATTATTAGTGGTAGAGGTAATATTAGTGGTAGTGGTAGAAGCATATGTAATGGTATACATAGAATGACTAGCTAGTAGAAATAGTAGCTACATAAGAAGTACATATTTGTAATAATCAATATATTATTGTGTAGTCAAGCGTAACCATTAATAAGAATTCATTAGAATTCATTAGAAGAGAATATTATCTGAGCTCTCATCAGTAAATATCTTATCTTGAGAGATGATGAATTTGTTATTACATCAGGTTATTAATTTAAACATTAGCTGACTAATTAATTAATTAATTAATTAGCTAATTGGTTACCTCATACTCTGTGGAATGTATTTCCTACTGTATAATTCAAGCTAAATAATCCCAGAAATTCTAATTTTCTTGTATAATTTAATTTATTATATATTTTATGTTAAATTAATATATATTTAAATGATTAAAATGTAAAAAATTATATATTATTTGTGAATCAGAAAAAGTGAATAGCTAATAATACATTGTTCACAGTATTAAAGTATCATTTATATATAAGATCAATTTTAATAATAATAAATATTGACTTGATGATATTATATATATTACATATTACATAATATGTATCTACTATATGATGTAATCAGTTAACTATTTTAGTCACCCATTAGTTATATGATAACAATGGTTTCCATTCAATACCAATACAATAATCATGTATCTATACAAACTTTACAGAAAGTTAAGAATTCAGCATGTACTTTATGATCAGGGGATATATACTATAAAAATGAAGCCAGAATTAAGGGTGTGGTACATAACAATAAAACTATTGTTTTTAAACTTAATGATTAATATATATATATATAATCAACAGCATATATGTACAAATATGAAGTACAAAAATGTATGTATATATATATATATATATATATATATATATATATATGTATACATATATATATATATATATAATATACATACATATAATTATACATAAATAATGATTGTATCAGACATAATAATAATAGGTTATTCTCTGATCTCACTACCTGTAAGAATTAGAATATTTATATATAATAATTATATAGATGATATAAAAATAAAACACATATATGATAACAAGATATATGAGAATTGTGTAGGGAAGAATATATTCTAGAGATATATATGTTATTTATTATTGCTTTACTCCTTTAAATCCTTAAACACATACTGCATACACTAATATCTCATGTGTTTGATACAGAACACAGTAGTAGACTGCTTACTTTACTGATATGTAGTCAGTTTTACATAAGCCTAATATCACTCATTACCATCTACATTATACAAGTTATCACAGAATCATTAACCTATAGTATTTATAGCATAAACGGGCACTGGCAATGTTAATAAGGTTCACCATTGTATTTATCCACCAACTTATATTGTTTTAGGTATGTTTTTACTTTATGTTGTTTACATTGGTCTCAAACTTTGCCTTTTTCTAAATAATGAAATAATTAATACACTATCTCTGTCTCTAATTTATCTCTGTCTCTACTTTAACTCTGTCTCTACTTTATCTCTGTCATTACTTTATCTCTGTCATTACTTTAACTATGTATTACTTTATCTATGTCTTTAATTATAATTATAATCTCTGTCTTTAATTTATCTCTGTCTCTACTTTAGCTCTGTCTCTACTTTATCTCTGTCATTACTTTATCTCTGTCATTACTTTAACTATGTATTACTTTATCTATGTCTTTAATTATAATTATAATCTCTGTCTTTAATTAATCTATGTCTTTACTTTAGCTCTGTCTCTACTTTATCTCTGCAATTACTTTATCTATGTCTCTACTATAACCTCATAACCTCTAATATACCCTAGCACTATATACCCTAGCATCATATATACTAACATACACATAAACGTTACCACTACAGATGCTTGTCTAAGTGTATTCTCGAGGAGATCTCCAGCACCGGTATCGCCCCCTACCACGCAAACTAGCGTACCCCAGCTATCGGGTGACAAGATGGTTGACCTTCAGACTACGGGTCAACCTCACACGTTACCTTGTACCCTACTGCGACACATCAATCAGATGGGCTGTCTGAATGGAGGAGTTTGTGTGATCCTCGGAGTCACTAGTGAAGCCCTCTTTTGCGAGTTTGTAACACTAATATCTACTGTTTATACCCGCAGTGGTGGTGATGGTGATGTTATTAGTGTCGGTGGTAGTACAAATAGAGTAGCATCCATGCAATATTGCCCTCTATAGTGGTGTTAGTGGTGGTGGTTGTATAATTAGTTTGATATGTAATCTAATATAATAAAATATTATTAATAAGTAATATATACATAATTATGTTAATATTAATATATGATATATATATATATATATATATATATTTATTTAAATATAAACCATCTAAATATATCATCTAACTTGTTAACAAAATGAGTACAAAATTCATAAATTACTGATAATTTCGATAATAAATAATTTATTATTTACTTTACAATTCGAATAAGATATACAAGTAGTTATTTAAAAACTGTAGAAATCGTATTGTTATAGAAATATGAAATAGTTATATTTATAGATCTATAGTTAATGTATTCAATATTATATGTATAGTATATGTTCAAATATTATTAAATTATAAGAGATTATTGAAAATATTAAGATTAACAATAACCATAAGATTTACAAAAGAAAGTAATGTAAAATTTTCTGAAGGAAATACTTTGGTAAATCTATGGTAATGTATTATAATTATTACAATACAACTATTATAATAGTCTATAATAATTATCTATAATATAAATCCTTTGTATAATTAAACCATATACTTATGTTAATGTTATGTTATTCTATTATGCAATTGTAAGTTATGTATATTTTTATAATAATGATGATAATGAAATATGATGATAATTTAAATTTCAAGTATCTGTTTTCTTTGTTTGCTATAAAATCTAATCAATATGTATTAAGCACACTACCATACGGTATATGCTTAACTACAATATATACAATATCATTATCTGTTATTCTATATGTCTACATTTTTATTATCATAGTTTTTTAATTATTCATAGATCATTTTATTTTTTTACTACACTGTAAAATATAAATTCTAATCTTTTAATTTCAATATAATTCTCATCATACTGATTATAGTATATTTTTGAGTTTATTTATTTATTTTTTATATTTTTATGGTTATTGTTTTTATATTTGGGTGGAATCGATTCCTCCCATTCAAAAACTTAGATGAAGTATTCACATATAACCATATGTCTCTAAAGATATTTTTGTATTATATATTTTTTGTTTTGTTTTTTGTGCATTACATTTATAAATTTTAAGGGCTTTAAATAATGTCTATAAAATCAAATATCTAAATAAATATATATATATATATATATATATATATATATATATTATATATATAATGTAAATATTTATTATATTTATATATATAATGTATTTATCCAAATCTTAGACACATTACAAAACTGTCTGAAAATCTTTAACCTCAATACATTCCTTCCTTTATATGATATATATACTTAATATTTGTACCATATTGTAAATATCTCAATTATTTCAAGTTACTATGATTATTACACATTTCTAAGTGATACGAATATTTTAACATTTCAACCCTTTACATCAAACATCAGCTGTATTATACATAAGCCATGTGTTATTTTGCTGACTATTCATCATTATCTAATGATTTACAATGATTACTGTATGGCGAATATAGCATGCAACATTCCATTAATGTAATCTAATCAGTCAGCTACATCTTCTAATGAATAACTACTTTCCCATACTTGCTGACAGTTTCCTTTCTATCAACTTTCAGTGCAACATTTTTAATACTATACATAAATATTCAAATGTTACATTACAATAATATGATATATATTTATATATATATATAATTCAGTATACATAATAAAACTTAGACACTCATTAATAGATTTCAATTTCATTCACACAAAATAAGCAGTAAGTGAACAATAGCATACCTAGCATCTACACTTATAATGTATTGCTAGTATAATACATAAAAGATAATGTTTACAATAGCAATATTATGATAATACTATTATCTATTGTCATGTATTGTACACTGTACACTGTACACTGTACACAATGTACAATTAAACATAGAATATATATATATATATATATATATATAAACACTATATTACACTATACTGTTGTCACTGTACAGTAGGTAGCTCTAGCTGTAGTTAACCCTGGTTAGCCTCAGGAAATAACTTAATAATTTATTTATTTGTAAATTATGGTTTTGATTATATAGTTTTCCTTTAAATATTTAATGTAATTTGTTATAAATCAACATACCTTAATATACATATAAGGTGAGATCCTTTATTATTATAGTTAGTGTTTGATGTATTTTGTAGATATAGATTTGACCTTAACAACACCATTACATCCAATTACTGTTTGATATAAAATTATTATCGAGTCAATATAATACTAATACAGTATAGTGAAACATTACATAGTAACACATATAACCCGTTAAGAAATTAGTCTTGCATGTCAGGTATGCATATTATAAATTAAAGTAATGTGGATTACTTCGTACAACCTTTTGTACATTAGTTAATCAATACTTTAATTAATGTGTTAGATAATATTTTACTTTTTTAAATAATTTGTAACTATAAATATTGTTATGTATATAATTTAGCTTGGTATACCTTTTTAAAATTTAAATTATATAGAAAAAGGAAAATGTGTTCTAATTCTCAACTACATTATATTTAAATACCCATATTATACATATATATATCCATATATATATGGATATATATATTTATCAGTGATCATCTTTGAAATATATTTAAATATTTCTTAATGTATCATCAAAGGTGTGTAGAAAAATGTATTTAATAAGCTCTTACATGTATGTCTGAATATTCAAATATATCTATACATTGATTATGATAATTTATATTTATATGTATTTGACATATTTAAATGTTAAAAATATGGTAATATTTTCAATGATTTATTAATTATGTCATACACATGTATATATTATAACATGAAATATAAGATTAATATGAGTCATTTTGAATACATTATTTTGTAATATATAGCCATAACTTATGACTCATAAGGATAACAACATGAATTTAGTAATAAGCATATAATATAAACAAACTCATTTTTTAGATGACTATTTTATTATATAATATCATTGATTTGTATCCCAATACAAATCAATGTGTAATATACATATATATATATATATATATATATATATATATATATATATATATATATATATACAAATACATCCTTGTAATTATGATTTATTACCCATGATATATAATGTAATAGTAAAGTAAAATGTATTATATTATTAATATATCAGCTAAATAATAACATATATTAACATTATTACCAGTACCTTCTATAACATAAGGTTGTTGGAGTTCTTGATATTTCCTAGTTTCCTAGGGGTACATTGGAAATAAAGCTTATACAAAATTTAATAAATAATTATGTATTATATTACATTATATTTTATTTGTATTTACTCACTTTATTATATAATTATGAATAGTTGTGTAGTTAAATATGATTACACTATTACACAAATTTGTGTTCCCACACACAAAAAAAAGCACCCTTCTGGCTTCGGCAAAGTCTTCGAAAGTTGTGTTTTGAGAAAATTTGGGAAACTGTAGCAACTGACACGCTGATTTAAGCTATACCTACTATACCTACCTACTATAGCTACCTACTATAGCTGGGACCCATACGGCGTAGGGCATACGCTTCAGCCGAAAGCAGAAGTGCCCTTTTTTTAGAAGCATTTTAATGACAATACATAAGGAAAAATTGAATTTCGTATTTTTCAATAACATTAAATTAATTATAGTATAGGTTGGAGTGAAATTTGAAATAATTATAGTGATCTGGTTATGACTCGCGATAGTGATTCGCAAAAACTCAGTTTTTAATGTTTTTTTGGTTTAATAAAACTTTGTACAAACAAAGTTGTACTAACAATGTACAAAATGTACAATGTGTCAAAGTCAGTGGTTTACTTATATGATCTCAATTGATTAAATACTATTATAGTTAAAATAACAATTGTTATTTAAATACCACATGGTCTTGAATACCTTGGAAAACATTTCAAAATAATAATCAATACAATATCAACAATGTAATAATAAAATAACGTAAATGTAACAACTAAAATTTTGTTAATATCCTATAAATAAATATAATAATATTAGATTATCGTATATGTAATGATGGGCATCGATCCTCCATTCGTCACCCTATCCTTTGCCGATCCCTATCCGGATCGGATCGCTGATCAATGATCGCGATCCTGCCCATCACTGAATATGATTACATATTATATTATATTTGTGCTTCATATTTATAACATTTATATATTATTATAATAATATATTTGTTATTAAAAAAATAATAAATGTTATTTAAAATATATTTCATAATATATATGATCATATTATGTTAGGATAAGTTAAAAATAAAATAGGACTTTACTTTATAGTATTTAGTAAATGATTACATTTGGTAATATTTGGCTATTACATATAACTAATTATGTATATATGTGAATATATACTGCATTACTATAAAAAAAATATCTTTTTACATTTCAATATATAAACAATTCATAATTAGAATATTCAACCTAATGGTGGCATAATTAAATTTTGAATCACATAACATTGTAAGGCTTGTAAGTGTAATTATATGACCCACCTACTCACTCCCTGATATAACATATAATTTAGGCAATTATAACTTATACTATAACTTAATATTTAAAAGTTTAATTAATTTTAAAAAAAACGATAAAACCAAAACTAAAAACCGTAAAAACCAAAAAAAACAATGGTTTTTTCAACTTTACAAAATCGTAAAAACCAATTGAAAGCAAATCAAACCTGTAATGCTAGGTTATTGCAAGTTATATCTGGCTGTATTATACATTTGTTATTGATTAACATCTCATTATTTGAAATTTATTTTTATAATATTTTAGTGATATATTATTATACTTATTTTAATATTCAAGTAATACATGACAATACTTTGTTTAGCTGCAGTGGAACAGGATTTGAAGGAAACAGATGCTTGGTAAGAACAGGTTTCCCTTTGTTATTGATTTAAGTTACCATTAGTTTAATTTTCAATAGTTATTCAATATTATAATCACATATATATAAATGTATATGAATTTATATATATTTATAAATTATTCATAATATCTATTTGCACAGGAGTAATATCCTTGAGTAGTAATAATATTAGAAACAATAATATAATCTAAAATAAATATTGAGTAATATACAAATATTTGATATAAAGTTAGAATATAATTTATTTATTAACTGTAATAATACAGATATGATATCATTATTAATAATATTCAGATATGATATGTAAATAGTATATAGGTAAAGGTTGTTACTTGATTATACATAATATAATGTTATTGAAACATGCTATTACTGTTTTACATGGACATAATATTGTACAATAGTGATTATTATATATATTTAAAAATATCTGATATATATACAAAAATATATATATACAAACAAACATATACACATATATATATACACAACATGATAATCTATTGGGAATTACTTGTATCTAGTAGATACTATCTACTACTATGTATTTGTTTTTATTTATGAACTTTCTTATCATAAACAGCTTTAGAAAAAATATTATAAATATATTTAAAAAATATTCTCTATTAATATTTGTATATATAATTGTGTTGTTGTTGTGAATTTTGTTAAAATCAATATCTACATATATATACTAACATTTACTACATGCTGATACAATTAAAGAACTAATTATTTCTACCTTTTATTACAATTTAAAGAACTTTAAAGAAAACCATCTAGCGTACAATTACTTTGTTACTAATTGTGTAATATTTACATTCATATTTATATATAATATAATACACACACACGCATATACACACATCAGTAACTGTTTATTAATACCACTAACTACAGAGATGATATGTTACCTTTATTACCCCAGGTTACAGTATTGGCAGTGCGGACACTTGGTCTGGTACGGTCACTCTAATAGCCACCATCATTACGTTGGCTATCATCATAGCTATAGCTTTCATCGTGTTCCTCAGGTTGGCCTTATTACTCTTATAATATACTTAACTAGTTGGCATAGCAAAGGTATATATACATACATTATCTAAATATATTTGTATTTTATATATATCTATATATATATATATATATATATATATATATATACTATTTATTTGTCGTTACTACTCATGATATCATTGCTATAATATAACAACAACGTTATGTTTGACCTCTGACCTAAGAACTAAGTCATCGAGACGTAAATGGAAACTGCTGAGTGTGAACTCTCACGAGATATCGGATAAGGCTGCCGAAAGACTAGCCACTGTGGTACGGGTCAACTATTGCACGACGAAACCAGTGGTAAGGATGACGGCTGCTGTTAAGTACTCGTGCACTTAGATGTCACTGTTGTCGTACGATGGTGGTGAGGGGCTGGCTGCTTGTAGGGATGAGAAACAGCTCGCTTCATTAGATGTGTACCTAGTCATGTGTCAATGTCATCTATGTAGTATGGTTCTGCGAGTCTCTGCTTGTATGTGAGACACTAGTTATCAACATAGTGCAATGTTGAGCTTTTCATACATACTCTAATATAAGATGTAATATCAGATATAAGTATAAAGGCATTTATATATATATATATATATATATATATATATAATAATGATGTAGTAGCAAATACACTTTCACTCTACATTGAAATAATAATAGTACTACTACTATTGTATGCATTATGTAAGTGCACACGTAACTAGAATCTATACATAATCTCTACCTACATCTACTGTAACCTCACTATACGACCAATTCTATTAGTATACACTAATTCATACCTGTAATCTCTCCTATTAAGATAAAACTCATTATCTCTCCTCTCTCCTCTCTCATCATCACACACACATCTGTTTATCACTTGATTATCAGCTATAAAAGAAGAAGAAGTTATCTTTCTCGTAAAGTGCTACGCCTGAAAGTGTCAGCCTCCTTAGGTGACAGATACCCTGATGACAGTAAACTATTGAAAGTTAAGGTATCCACTTCTGCCTTCTTAGTATTTGTAGTGTTAACACATTCCTGAATGCACCCTGTACCTCAAGTTTCAATCCCCCCCTCACCTCACCGGATCATTGTCTTAACATGTCCATCTCATGATTATCTATGTTTTACCTCCTCTTCTCCTCTCTATTTTGTAGCATTCCTACTATCACCTTATTTACTATAGATCTTGATTGCTATCTGTTCATCATCACCATATCATTCTTTCAGCTTTAACTGTACCCCCTTCCTATCCCTTATCAGCCCTAACACAGTAGATATACCCTAAACCCGTACTAATGTGTTTAGCTGCTTACACACTTTATTCTAGTTTTGTTTCTCGTTTCTAAATCACTCGTAATTATGAATATTGTTTTTTAAATCGATGTTCTCATCGAGTTATTATTATTATTATTTATTTTAATATTATTTTATTATAATTAAAAATAATACTATATAATATTTAATATCTTAAAATTAGTGACCAGTTATTTTATATTTACTCTAAAAACATATTAAATTGTACAGCTAACAATTATATCTTATCTAAGATCTATGTATAATTATACCAATTTGTTTATATATTTATACTTACATATTAGAGTTATTTATTATATCATATCAACAATATTATATAATAAATAAACATTATTTTAGTATTATTACAATTGTTATGATATTGATTTATATTTTATAAATATATATTTATTATATGTATATACTAGGTGGCTGAGTCCCACCCATATTAGCTTATTATTGGCATTTTTATCTTTATGATTTAATATTATTTTAGTATACGTTTATGTATGCATAGTGAATTTGTACTCTGCAATTTTATAATGTATTTTGTAATATGAACATGAATCATATAAATATATAATATTTCTAATATAGTTTTCATAGTAGATTTATATTTCATTAATTATCAAAATACATTATATAATATACAATAGATAATAATGTAACCTCTATTGTATATTCATTATTTATGTACTGGTTTCTCACACTACTACTTGATTCAGAACTTTAAGTATTTTGATTGATAAAATGTACAATTTGAAATCAGTGTAACTAGTATGAGATGTCTGTTTGCTTGCATTTAAAACATTGCACTGTAATTATTAATAAATTAACAATACAACTGTACTATTTTCCATTTAATTAAGATTATAAATATATAGGAAATAAAACTAATAAAGTTATAATTAAAATTGTTTTTATTATCATATACTCTATGATAATTATAATAATTTTGATTACAATTTTATAATTTGTACATTAATATTGCATTGTATATTAACACCTGCTTGAATATAATACGCTACATTTCTATTTATAACCATTGCATCATCACCTTTATAGACGCAGATCGAAATCGACTACCCGGATGGAAGACCAACAGACAGACTATGCTTAAGTAGGCCACCGAAGCAGTTTGTTTCAGCAACGACGGCTAATGATAGACTAAAGGTCACAACTGTATAGTATTGCGTTCTCACCCTGACACGCCCCCCCCCCCCTCCAATATTGTGATTTCATAGGATATTTTATATTTTACCACCGATGATATTTATTTCATTTTATAGATTTATTCATTTATAATGTTTTGTTAGTTAATAAATGAATTATTTTTATAAATTCTTATTATATTAATATTTATGAATATTTTATAAATAATGAACTAATCGAAGCCAATACTATATTTATTATATAATATTAATGGAACACTAAACTAAATTTCACATTTAATCATATTTTATATGATAATGTAAACATAATAATATCAAAAGTGAAGTACAAATTTAATGAAAATATTTATAGTAAATATAGATTGATAATATATTGAATTCACTTTACCAATTACATTAACTTATGATATTGGAAAAATAATAAGAGTAGTTATATTATATAATCACAATCATATAAATATATATATATATATATATATATACACAATGGTATAATTAATTAAGATAAAATACCTAAAAATAATTAGAGTAGTTATATTATATAATCACAATCATATAAGTATATATATATATATATACACAATGGTATAATTCATTAAGATAAAATGCCTGCTCAAAATATTATATATACTATTATAAAAATATGATTATATTATTAAACACTATTATTAATGACAAATTAAGTTGTAAATAAGATAAGTTACAGGTATTCTCCCTATCTCTATTACAATGGTAGTTAGTATCATCCTTGTTATGTACTCTTCAATATATCATTGTCGTTTTCTGATTTGTATTGTATTCAATGATTAATTAAAAAGAAAGCAGTCATTTTGCATATGTAAATTAAAAAGTTTAATTAAAGTCCAATATGAATATAATAATTCAACTTTACAAAAAACTGTACTATTATTCATATTTAGATGGATGTATTTAAAATATTAATAATATAAATTTGATATTATTATATTTTACAATATGATTATTAATATTTAGATTACAAAACTAACTTAACATTCATAACATTAGTAACTTTATTATAATGTGAGTCTTACTATTTTATAACAATAATTTATATTGGTAAACTTTCTTAAATTTTATATATTAATATATGAAATATATATTATATATAAATGGTATATATATAGTATATATATACTCAATTCCCTAAGTTTCTATGCTGGTTAAGTTTTCAGATACAAAAGCAGTAGGATGTGGGTTCAAGCCCTGTTATAATAGGTCTTAAAATAATATCTAGATGTGACATTATATAATTGTGTATAAATAAATGATCGTCTCTCATTAACCATGGATGCCTTAACATGAGAGCGGCTTCGAAAGGACATTAGAGCCATATTGTTATAAGTGAAAACTTCATCTAAGTTCCTGGATGGGATGAAATGACTCTACCAAAATAAAATAATAATAACAAAGTATAATATATATAATACATACATTATATATATATATATATATATATATATATATATATAATTTACTGTAATTACATCAAGTATACCTTAAAATATTATATTTAGATAGTAAGTTAGATATTAAACCAATAAAGGATATAATACAACTTTAAGATTTATATGAATATGAAATAGATCTGCAAAATATTTTAGCAAAATGGAAAATTAATCATATTTCCCTTATAGAAATATTTTAGTCATATTTTCCAATTGATTTTAAAATGAATAATACATAATAAGTGAAAAAACCTATATGCTATATTTGTATACATTACTTTAATTAGATAAGAATAAGAGTCCAGAATTAATTTTATTTTTATTTTAGATAACAATTTGGTTAAGATAGAAGAGATAAGTAACTAATAGTTAAGATAAAGTTATTTTGAAATAAAATTTCATTTGAAATCTAATTAGATATTAATATTCTAACTTTATATACATATTATCTAACTTATTATATAACTTATAATATACATTATGACTTATATTAGCTATATATATTAATTATAATTTCTTTTTAAAATAATTATTTACTAATATTATAATAAATAATATTAATATACTAATTTAATTATACCTATATTATATAGGCTATATACATATATAGAATATTATTTAATAGAATTAATTATATAGAATATACATTATTTAAATTTATATCATCTATTTAATCTATATCATCTGTATATCTGATAGTCATATTGAATTACCACACATATGTATAATTGGTAACTATATATATATATATATATATATATATATATATATATATATATATATATATATATATATATATATATATATATATATATATTAAGATTGCTCCTGAATATATGAACCAAAGATTTATCCTTAGAAAAATATTTGTATGATCTATAATTACTATAGCTAATATGGAAACAACTTGTGATATTTAATCCTAATGATAATCCTAATGAAATACTAAAAGTAATTACCCTATAAGGATTCTTAATATGTTAGTTACATTTAATATTTTGTAAGTGGAATCTAGGTTATAATTATTTGATAATAATGCCTTCAAAATGGTATTACAAAATAATGTATCTATATATATAATTATATAGAGGTTTGTATATTTATATTTTCATATTGCCTTCCATATTATTAATAGCCATATATATTAGTATTTTTTACATTTTTTAATAACGAATTTGTACTGGTTACTACATTTTAAATTGATGTTATTAGTATATTGATTCTGATTAAAACTACTCTAATAAAA
This sequence comes from Osedax fenrisi, assembly GCA_964019155.1. Taxonomy (NCBI): domain Eukaryota; kingdom Metazoa; phylum Annelida; class Polychaeta; order Sabellida; family Siboglinidae; genus Osedax; species Osedax fenrisi. Next base: position 100,653,949 of record OZ025240.1, on the reverse strand, counting down.
TACTAATTAGTAATATAGTAATACCTTAATATAACTATATTATAATTGCTGATTTCTTGTTCAAAAATTGTTCACCGGGTATTCCTAAATAGAAAACATTAATTCACATTTACTCTCTGAAAGTTTTTATTTTATAAATTTAAATAATAATAAAAATATTACAGAATATTTCATGAATAATTTAATAAATGAAAATACCATACACGTAATGTGTTCATATTCCTTTCAAAGCTAATAAAACAATTAAGTTGACAAATATGATATGCTTTAAGGTAATTTTTTATAAATATATATTTTCCCAATAATGGTAGGTCTAATATATATATATATATATATATATATATATTCTATAGAATACACGAGTATAGAAATTGTACCAACTAGATAATACAATTATAGAAAATACTAGTTAAATAAATTCCAGGATGGGGTTGGATACAAAAATAATATTGGTTCGATGTTTATAATAATTAAAATCTTAATATAGACCTGATAAAATAATTTATTTTCTATTTGAGTTGTTGTTTCTTATAATTAGGTCGGATATATTTTATTTATTAACTCAGCATAGATATTTGGAAGATTCGGAACATTAATATATATATATATATATATATATATACATTATAATATCAAAACGTGTGCTCACATAAATAAGTACATTTGGTAATTCAAAATAAGGTTAACAACTAAAGTTAATATTACATAGATGAGTACTATCAATGAGACATAAGAATGTTCATTATGATATACACAAATAGTCAACTAATATAACAATAATGTTCTACATAATTGTTATACATCATTCTTAAGAGTGCATAGATCATTGACGTATTTCACTAGCAAGTAGGAACACAGATAGTATAGCCTACCTGTAGAAATGTGAAGCAATAAAACAGATTTTTAGATTGAAAAAATCACTTATCTTTTGAATTCAGTCTTTTTAAATACAAGGTACAATTTGCAAATATATTTATAGATTTATATAGTTTTCATATAGCTATATAGTTTTAATGGAAATAAATAAGTAAAATTAACATTATGAAAATCTATACACTTTGACCTATATATTATAATATTAAAGGTTATTTGTTATATAAAATAATGTCAATATTGATATTGCATCATCTATTGTAATTCTATATAATGTAAACTTTTTCTTAGTAGTCCTATATTATAATAATCTAAAATGAAGTTTATTATAACAATATATATTTAGGTGCATGACATAAATATTGATAGAATATAATTTATATAATTGTGAAATCAAAAATATGTTAAAATGTAATTTGTCTGCTTTTAGGTTTAGTATGGATTTTATTTGATAACCACCATATACATATGTATTATAAGTTAATACTGTATGTGTATGTGTATTTAATAAGTCTTAGTTTGTTATTGTTTTGTATTTAAATGAAGAATTTTGTCATTTTCTATGTTTTTGTGTGTATATATATATACAGTCAACTCTCGGTAAGTCGGACTACGGATAAGTTGGACTTCTCGATATGTCGGACATATTTAGTTAGTTTGGTTAGATTTGTATCTAGTTCCATGTTAAATTTATCGGATAAGTCGATAAGTTGTCTTGGATAAGTCGGACTTATCTATAAGTCGGATACATATTATTGTAATTTTTATGATTTTTATACTGGATAAGTCAGACTTTTTATAAATTTTCAGAAATGTTTACTTTAAATAATATATATTATAATTTTAGTAAGTAATATTATTGAATACAACATTTTATGTTGTTGATTAGTGCATACTTCCACATTTCGGTAACCATTTAACTCACGCTGCGCATCTCATGTCTTATTTGCATGATATTCTGAATCTCGGATATGTCGGACATCTCGCTAAGTCGGACACTTTTTCCGACTTATTGGGAGTTGACTGTATATATATATATATAATTCTTAGTTTGTTATTGTTGTGTACATAAATGGAGAATTTTGTCATTTTCCATGTTTTTGTATATATAAATATATATATATATATATATATATATATATATATATATATATATATATATATAGACTGCATTGGACTCAGTGTATTACATAATAGGTAGTCATGCATGAATGAATTCTATTTATGTAAATAATAGTTTTATTTATATGTACACCATTCATTATTATGCTATCTTCACATTGATCTGTAATCCAATTATGTGATTAAATGTCATTGAACTAAATAGAGTGTACATATTTCAATGGTAAATTTATACATCTATAAATATACATATTTACATGTTTATTTGTTTATTTATTTATGTAGGTATTTAAACTAAATGTACCATAATTAGTAATAGTGCATATCATATTTGTTGTATATGTAGAAAATATTGAAATCTTATATGATATCACCTATACGTGTTAGTTAATTCTACTACTTTATATGTTATCATTGATAGATCCACTATATATATTATATATATATATATATATATATATATTATAGCATATCATATAGTATATAATTAAGTGTATTATTATTATGGTATTTAACTAGTTATTATACTAAGGTTATTATAATGAATAATTGATGATTTTGTATCTACAAATATATAATAAATATTGAAACTATATATATATATATATATATAATGTATGTAGAAAGTATAACATATTGGCTAGAATAGTCATGCTATACAATGTTAGGAGGTATACATGTAAATAACTATTACAGTAATAGGTCAATAACCTATGTGTAACAATAGTCATTGTAGTTGTGGAAGGGGGGGGGGGTAACTTGTGGAATGTCCTCGTAAGCTACATAGCCATTGTTGTAAGTTATCAATAAGTAAATATGGAATACGTACACGTATACGTGGTTCGGCTTATATAGCACACCTATAGGCGATTATCAATACTATAGTTGTCCTATATATATATATATATATATATATATATATATATATATATATATATATATATATATATATATATATATATATATATATATATATATGAATGAATGAATGAATTCAGTTTATAGACATGTCTTAGGAGAATCAGTGAAAGCGATGAGCTTTTTTAATTCGATATCTCCTAACAGTAGTGTAATGTCATATTTCATCATCTTCATACAATAAATACAAATACAATAAAAATAGATATTAAAATAAACAATAAAACAAAACTAAAACAAAATATAAAAGAAAGAATAAAACAAAACTAAAACAAATATTTGATTCCCATGTTAGCATCCAAAACAAAGTATAAAATATAATTAATACATTTTTCATAATTGTAATATAATATTTATATATATATATATATATATATATTATGTCGTGCATCAATTATAACACACACACACGCACACACACACACACACACACACGCACACACACACGCACACACACACACACCTATATATAGTGTGTACTATTAGCCTATACCTAATAGGTATTACCTATACTAGATGCAATCCGATACGAGTATGATTGTCCTGTGATGAATTACCTGTAATGCGGTCATTACGGATTTGTTATTATCTTAGTTTGAAGTATACTTCTATTTTTAGATTCACTTGTGTATTCCCTATTCCATATCCATACTATATATATATATATATATATATATATATATATATATATATATAGATATTGAATTTATTTGAATTGAAGATTTATTTAAACACTTTAAAACTTTAATAACTCATAAATGATTTCTCAATAGTAAAAACTATTACTATTACTAACTCAATAGTATAAACTGATTTTTGTATTAAGTTTATTACCTTCTCAGGAATATACAAATGTATCGATATAAAATATAACACTATATTATTAAAAAATGAAACATTCTATAATTATATATATATAATTTCTATATTTGTAATGAAATATTCATTAAGTTATAAGCATATATTTAGAGGTTATATAAGTCCCTAATACGGACACTATAGATGTATTAATACGGCCACCCTATAACCAATCAGCGTGCAGCGTATATATATATACGTATATATATTATACGCTTAATATATGAACTATTCTAATTTTCATAAAAATCGCGTGCGTTATGATATTAATACCACCACAAAAGCTAAATCTAATTTTTTTATTATTTAGATACTTAAATAGTATTATTAATTAAAAAAATAATAAAAATAAATAAATCATTAACTAATTAAATTAAAATAAATTATTCATAAAATTAATTATAAATAATTTAATTGTAATTTGTCTTATTAAATCATCAATAACATATAGTTTATCTAGTGGTATATAGGGTGTCCGTATTATAACACAGAGTGTCCGTATTTGGACATGGGTACCGAATACGGATTCCCCCGTTATCTCTGGAATTAAAGGAATAAATAAAATGTTAAAATCACAATAATATTAAAATTACAAATAATGAGTCATCAAATGTTAAGACCATTTATTGATAAAGTGTTCGTATTAGGTTACTTTCCCCTATATACGTGTATATATACATATATATATATATATATATATATATATATATATAGGTATATATAGGGGAAAGTCCCCGATTACCGACCCCCTCCTAATACAGACCCCTTCTCGTATCTCAGTAACTATAAGATATATCAAAAAATAATATATACACGAACTGTTAGTAATTTAATGATAAATATCAATAAGTATTTTGTTTTATAAAATATTTAATCCTACGATTGTTATTTGATAAAATGTAATATTCTGTTTTTAATTTTTAAATATTTGAATAATAACTTTTTTTAAATCATTGTAAATACTTTATTAATTAAAAGAAAACTTAATACCTCGCATAATATTTTAGATCAATAAAATGTTTATAACATATACAAATAATTCAATTTGAATAACTATTAACTAAAATATCTTAATTATAGCAACCCATATGATTTATCCAATCAAAATAGATCCGTATTTTACTTTAACATATGTCGTAATTTGTTTGTGTATACACTGATATATCAGTGATATAGATTTAGGATTCATGATTCCAGTTGATTATATTCATACTGATTAATACATAAATATTACATAATAATATATACTCTTTTAATATAATTACTATAAAGTTTAAATTTAAATTTAATATTACTATTAAAACATAAATTCAATAAAAAATAAATTGCGTGTAAATTATAATTAATTATATTTATGTATATCCTATCTACTATTTTTATTGGATATTATATTACTACAATTATTTATACCACTAATATGTTAGGGGGTCGGTAATAGGAGAAGGGGGTCGGTATTAGGCACATGTATCAGATTACCGACCCCCCCTGTTTATTCTTGTAAATATAATTATATCAAACATTTAAAATAGCCACATTATTCAATGCCATAATATTACCCTAATTACAAAATTTCAAATAAATATATTTAATATTGAATAAGTTATTATAAATAATCATTTAGGGTCGGTAATCGGATACTATCCCCTATATATCTAATACAAATAATAAAAGTAAGTATAACAATAAATACCATAAATAATAATAAAATAAAATAAAATAACCGTATGGAAATTAATAAATATAATAATAATGACAAAAAATATTATTATTACAGGTTGATATAAATTGTATACATTTTGTAATGTTTTATATGATTTTATGAATCTAATATAGGGTGGGGGTTAATTCCGAAGCTTTATACCAATATAGGGGAAAGTAACCAAATACGGACAGTTCCTGATTAAGGACACTCTCGGTATCTCAGAAAGCATACATACTACACCAATTATAATGAATAAACTAATGATAATCATATACATAATCTAAATAAGTATTTTTTATTTTTAAATTATCTATAATAATTCTAATATATCCAATTAACTGATTTTTTTATTACGTTTTTAAATTTATAAAAAAAAGAATTCAAGTTAAAACCTTTGCAAGCATATATAAATGTATTAATATAAACATATAATATTAATAACTAATGTATTAAAACTGATAAACTTTATAAGCATATATTATATATTTTGTATCAAATATTAATTATGTTCTAAGCATATAAATGGATGTCATATAAGTCCCTAATATGGAACTCTATATGTCTTAATATGGATACCCTATAACCAATCAGCGCGCAGCGTGTGAACCATTTTGATTTTCATTGTATTATTAATTACAAAAATAATACAAATAAATAAATTATTAACTAAATAAATTAGACTAAATTGTTCATAGAATTAATTATTAATAATGTAATTGTAAATTATCTAATTGGTTCATCAATACTATATAGTGTATCTAGTGGTAGGGTGTACGACGTATACTGTAGGTTAGAGTGGATTGAAAAATATAACAATTTCAGATAATTTATCGCTTCAGTAAGATAATATAAGAAAATATGTAATATAATTCAATACAAAAAAAATTAACTTAATCGTAAAATATTGAATAGTCAATATGAATTTCAATTTTAACATGTGTACATTTTTTAATATACTTCCTATAAATGTATTTTGTTATACGATATATATGTACTAGAATTAAATATTATTAACAGAATAGCAGAATAATTTTTTTTTTAAATAATAATTTCTTTATAATTTTATCATTTCTAGGATTGAACTTTTTATGTTTATTATTTATTGAATATTTTTGTTTTTGGTTTTAATCAAAAATAAAATGCAGATCAAGTTTATTATATTCTTAATAAATGTATAATATATATTTACTATATATGATTATAAAAAAAATTTGTTTAAATATTTTTCTAGGAATAATTTGAATTTTAATGATTTATATAGAAAAAATAAATATTTTCAAGGAAATATGAATACAAAATTTCTAGGACCTAGTCAATTTTATTTTTTTTACCATAATATAATTTTAATTATCATTGAGATGACTGCAATACAATTTTTTTATATTATATTTTTTTCTAATTTAAAAAAAATAAAAATATTTTTAACTATACAAAATTTAAAATCTGAGTTTGTTAGATCCATATTTTGATTTAAATATATTTAAGTATCTTAAATGCATATTAAATATATAATTAAATTAGAAGACGATATACATTAATTGGTTGTCAAGGTAAAACTAAAGATAAATAAATATTGGTAATATAAAATAAGTATTTTTCTTATAAAATGTTATTAAACATCAAATTGACAACTCAATTGAGTATAACACAATTTTTAGTTGTTACACTACTGTTTATATATATTATATGTTTATAGTTTATACTGAAGCAATTGCTATGTTAACATTATACTGTACATCGTACAGTGTCCGTATTATAACACAGGATATCCGTATTCGGACATTGGTACCGAATACGTACAGTGTACGTCGTATACCCCCGTTATTTATTGAATAAAAAGATTAAATTAAATTTTAAAATCACATGTGATTATTGCAATAATATCTATAATTATATAATATTAATCTACATTGTAATTTTTGAATACAAATATTGAGTCATAAAATATTAAGACTATTTATTGTTAAAGTGTGCCATACTTTCCCATACACGTTGATTTGATCAACATGTTTATATTTTTTATTTTACATTATTTATTTATTTGAATTTATTTAAATACAATACAATATATATATTATTATAATAGTACACAATGTTATATACTATATATTGATAACAGTTTGATTACCTTCAATACAGTTTATATAAGCGAGGAGGTTCCAGATATAAGGCTACAACGCTTAATCACCAATGAATACGTTACCGATTTCCTATAGATATATAGATATATATATATATATATATATATATATATATATATATATATATATATATATATATATATCAACTATTATATTATATATATATATCTTATTAATCATAGTTTTATCCTGACCAATTATAGGATAACAATTTCAATACTTTACTGATCGTGTGAATAATATTCACTGAATACCCACTTATATATAAATATAAATACAATTATTATAATAATTGTAGGTAAATTACCTATAGGTATACAACATATATTTTTCAGCACCAACGCCATATATGAACAGTATTCATTGAACAATTCAATATAAGTATTAAATGATTAGGTCGACTATATCATGTTGTTTCTATAGGATGTAACATAGTAAGGAAAAGTAACCTAATAAGGCATTAATATGCATTACATTCAATTGAATTATCATTGAAATATAATACAATATATTAATAATACATATTATTTACAATTATTAACAATTTACATTACATATCTAGGTATTATACCTACATATATATTATTTCGAATTATGAAATATAATCATATTTATTAAATATATAGATAATACACGCGTGATCGGAATCGGGATCGGGAAAGGATCGGGTAACGAATTGAGGATCGGGATCGGGAAAAGGATCTCATAAGATAATAGGGGAAATTAACCTAATACGGACACTTTAACAATAAATGGTCTTAACATTTTATGACTCATAATTTGTATTCAAAAATTACAATATATTATATTATATGATTATAGATATTATTGTGATTTGAAAATTGTATTTAATCTTTTAATTCCATATATAACGGGGGTTTCCGTATTCGGTACCCATGCCCGAATACGGACACTCTATATACCATAGTTCATACGCTGATCGCTGATTTGTTATCCATATTAATTATTTATATGACCTCTAGATATATGTTAATAACTTAATGAATATTTCATAACAAATATAGAAATTATATATATATATAATTTTAGAATGCTTTATTTTTTAATAATATAGTGTTATATTTTTATTTATCGCGATACATTTGTATATTCTTGAGAAGTTTTTATGTTGAAATTTTTTTCCATAAATTTAAAAACGTAATAAAAAATCAGTTTATTCGATATATAAGCAATATTTTGAATAATTAAAAAATAAAAAATAATGTTTTAGATAATATATATAATTATGAATATTTTATTTATTACATTTTTTTTTGTAGGATTTATTGTTTCTAAGATACCGAGAGTGTCCGTATTCGGGCACTGACCGTATTCGGTTACTTTCCTCTAACACGTGTTAACAATCAGTTACCTTTATTAACTAAGTAAAATACTTAAATAATATTATTTATTTTATCTACATTTATATTTTATTATACTTAATTTAATTGTATTATACATAATTGTAATAGTCTATATTATAATATTGAAATTATAAGCATGTTATAAAATAACCTAGGTATACATGTCATTTAAACACTAATTTAATTATAAAATTCTGATGGTATACTCATAACATTAATTTTTAATGGTAAGTAATAATTATTAGTTAAAACACATGTGGTAAATAGTAGGAATGAATAGTAATGTAAATAACATGTAATTAATAAACTTTGAATATATGCAACGTTTTTATTATTAATATAAATGATAAATTGTACGAATTTTTTATAAAGTTAAATTTTTTTAAACGATTATTACAAATTAAAACTAATTAGTTATTAATATTATAATTTAAATAGATGTTAATATGTTAATATTTTAATAAAAAATACAATTATAAATTACGAATGAGTATATATGACATTAGTTTATTATTTATTTTAAATATAAAAATGTGAACATAAATAGGTGAAACTCTAGGCTTTATATCAATAATGACAATCATACGAAAAAGGATATATGCAAGGTTGAATATATATATAATCTAAAAGTTAATTGAAATTCATTATTAAGAGATTTTATCAATTTAATTGTTTCGATACTTTCTTTTCTTTCTACTCAAATAATATCTTGATATGTAGGTATATTCTAGCTGTTATCTATAATATATATATATATATATATATATATATACATATAGGAGATACGTATATCTTGATATGTAGGTATATGTATATTAATGTATGATTATAACTACCCAGCTATACCTACACACTGATTACAAACATATTTAGAGTCGGACTAATAGGAAACCCTTCCGACGGATTCCACGGCAAGACAATATCGCTCTCCATAGGTAACTTCTACGCCGACGTCACTATCGAAGACAACAACAACAACAACATCGAACTGCTGGCCAATCAGAAGTTCGATAGGAATCGGTTCTGCGATTTCGAGGATCTGCACCAAGACTGCATCAATCAAGGGTTTCAACGCTCGCGTGTGTGTATGCAATAATCTAGCATATTATTCCACATATTTTCCGAAGGTAGGCTATGGCAAAATAATGTTCATATCTTCTCACTGCAGTGACTAACGTCGTGATGTTGTTTTCAACCTCTATTGTGTTTAAAACCTTGTTTATAATAATCATATTTCATTATAGGATGGGGGTTATATTTTTGGTGGTAGAAAAATATATGTTTTAATTTACAAATATACAAATATACCATGTTAAATTTATAATAAATCGTGTAAAAATACTACATAAAATACACACATGTATATATGCATATGTATGGTAAATCTGGGGAAAACAACTGATAAATTATTAATTGATAATTATGATATTAAATGTTCTATCATTGGTATAATATAAATTAGGTATAATAAAATAAATACAAACCATTCGTTAATTGACTGAATAGTTAAATCAAGGATACGACAGCATCAATTTGACAATATATATATATATATATATATATATATATATATATATATATATTAGTGATGCAATCGAACCATACTATCAGAGTATCAGTATAGTATCAGTTCGAAATGGTCGAGTATCAGTTCGAATCCGAGTTCGAAATTTTATAATTATTGAGTATCAGTATCAGTTCTAAGTTATAAGTCCGAAATTCGATTGCATCACTAATATACTTTACTATATCATACATCAGATATTCAGGGGGGATTTCTCTTCTAAAGGCCACTTGCAAATCATTCTTCGTATACTGTAAAACAAAACAGTTAGTATTTTATTGGCATAATAAACTTCTATACAAAATTACTATATATTAAGTAATGATAATCTATATTAATGGTTTATAATTTAAACTTTATATATATATATATATATATATATTAATACTGTAAAATGCAAACTATTTAACGTATAACTATATAGTGTCAGGCACATGAGAAATATGACCGGGGTTTAAGCCTCTTCCGGACCATTAAAATATGTATTAAAATAATTATATGTGACTTTATATTGTGTAAAAATAAATGATCAGCTCTCGTTAAAATAATGGATGCCTTAACATGAGAGCGACTTCGAAGGGACATTAAAACCATATATAGTTATAAGTTAAAACTTCAGCTAAGTTCCTGGATGGGATGAAAGGACTCCATCTAAATAAATAACATTAACAATATATATATAAGCTTAACTATATATATATATATATATATATATATATATATATATATATATATATATATTTGCTATTTTTAATTCGACTAATTTCTCCTTCTCCTGCCCTAATTGTCTTTCAATCAAACCCCTCACTAGCCCTCACAAACTTCCTACTTCTAATAAAAATACTAGTCCTGCCTCCGTTATCTCCGAATGCAATACCAAACATGAATCCCATACTTCCTCCCCCTCATCATTAGCCCTGCTATGTTCCATCTCCCTTACTCCCAAACTACTCAATAGTAAAACCTCCCCCTCGCATATCCGTCAATCCTACAATATATCATAATTCACCCCCTACCATTACTCACCACCAACTACCTTTCAACCCCAAATCAATCAAGTTATCTCAACCTATTGCTTATAAGTATAAACCATCATCCTCACTGCATCCCTTTCCCTCACACATTCCTTATCATAATAATTATTCATCTACCCTTACTTATTCCCGCGTGTCACAACTTAATAACTTACTTAATGAAAAATCCCTTATAATCATGCATTTAAAATCTACTGAATTAAATACCGAGTTTATAAATACACTGATTAACCATCTTGACATACCAGCTAAATATATTACTAAGGCAACATTTACAACCCATTCTACCCAAATATATCTCATAAATTCCTCTATCGTCAAAATATTTTTCCAAAGATTTTTGATTGCTAGGAAAAACTCAAAATTTGCCCATTTATTTATTCGCAATAACATTCCCTTTAATACGAGAATAAGAGGTAGAATTATCTACCATGCCTACATTAATAAACTTACTCCCACAAATTATAAACCATACTTCAATAATCTGATTAAAACGCACGAATTAAAAACCCCTAACAAACATAATGAATGGTTCCACTCATCAATACCAATATTACCCTCAGATATTTCTAAATGGAAGCTATCCTATGAAACTTACTTATCTTCTAAACCAAATACATCGACTCGATTGAATCCACCCCAAATCACTACCGACTGCTTACCCTCCCAAATCATTACTGACCCCGTATTATCCCAAAACGCTACTGAACCCTCACCCTCACAAACCACTACTGATCCATTATCCTCCCTAATTACTACTGACCTTTTACCCTCTGATTCTATAATTGACCCATTACCCTCCCAAAATACTACTGACCCCTTACTCTCCCAAGAAACTACTGATCATTTATCTTCACCATTACAATCTAACAATAGTACATGACTCTCAGTTAGCTTGTCACTAATTAATATTAGGTCCCTTAGATCTAATTCACTATTACTATTATCCTACCTGAAATATTCTAAAATTAAATTAGTTGCTATTACTGAAACATGGATATCGCCAGATGACTCCAATATATTCTCTCTCTTCCATGATATTGGATACTCTCTATTTATTTCACCTCGTATTAAAGGCCGAGGTGGAGGAGTTGGTATATTAGTTAACTCTGACCTACCATCTCCTACTATTATCTACCCTTCCTTCTCTTATAGTGATTGCCTGACAGCCTCTTTAAATTTTATGAATACTGTCTACTCCTTTACTATAATTTATCGACCTCCAAAACAAGACTATACCACCTTCTATAATGAATTTTATGACTATATAACTGATACTCCACTATCTAACAATAATCATAACTTTATTCTAGGTGACTTTAACTACCACTTCGAATCAAATATACATCCCCATTCCACATTCAAAAATCTTACTGACTCTCTCTCTCTACATCAATTTATAACGTTCCCTACTCATATTGCTGGTCACACACTTGATCTAATTTGTTGTAGATCTCATATTAGTTGTCAGTGCATCACTGATTGTTGTAAATCTGACTTAATTACCGATCATTTTCTAATAACTTATCGATTAGTTCTTCCTTACTCCACCTCTATAGAAAAAAAATCCATCACGTACAGAAACTACAGATCTCTTGATTATGATTGTTATGCCTTGGAACTTAAATTAATCCTCCTTTCATTGCCGTGTTCCATTGATTCACTCAATTATGCTCTATCTTACTTAATTGATAAATTTTCCCCTCTAAAAACTCGAACTATTAATATCCATTCAAATTCTCCATGGTTTTCCTCCGAACTTGTTTCTTTCAAACGCAACCTACGTAAACTCGAACGAATCTTCCACAGTATCCCCTCTTCTAGTAACCTCTTAATATTTTCTACATATCGCAAGTTCTATAAATCTGAAATCTCTAAAGCTAAGTCTGCTTTTTATATTAGTAAAATAAATAACCTCACATCCAATCCCCGTGCTTCTTTCGCCCTTGCTCGTAAGCTTCTCTCCCCTACAATGCCTATCAATATACCTCATATACCTAATATTGCAAAAAATGAATTATGTTATGAATTCGCTAATCATTTTACTGATAAAATTCAACGCACCTGCACTTCTATTTCATCTCTCCTACCAATTAGCTCAATTCCGTGCATATGTATTAGTAAACCAATCCCATACTATTTTTCTAAATTCTATATGCCTTATATTTTCACAATATCTAATCTTATTTCTAAGTCTTCATCTTCTCATTCTTCTGACCCAATTAACCTAGCCGCCTTTAAAAAACTAAATTATACTCTATCCCCCTATATTCTTGATATTATAATTATTTCCCTAAATGATGGTATTTGTCCAACTTCCTTTAAGCATGCTATAATAACACCTATACTCAAAAAACCTGTACTTGATCCTAATATAATTGCTAACTATCGCCCCATTTCACAACTTCCGTTTATCAGAAAAATTCTGGAATGAATTGTTGCCATACAATTGAATAGATTTATAGCTGAAAATAAATTATATGATATATTTCAAAGTGCATTTAGACGAGATCACTCAACTGAAACTGCACTACAACAAATACTTAACAATATATACTCTAAAGTATCTCCATCTATCTCCTGCCAACTTATATTATTAGACCTCTCATGTGCCTTCGATTCCTTGAGCCATTCAGTTCTTATCTCAAGATTAGAAATGATTGGTATACGCGGAACCGTACTAAAATGGTTTTCATCCTATATATTAAATCGATCATCATTCGTTAAAATTTGCAATTTCTCTACAAAATCTCGTACTCTTCATTATGGTGTTCCCCAGGGATCTGTTCTCGGCCCCCTCCTCTTCTCAATATACATTCTCCCTATACATGATATTATTGGTCAATTTCCAGATGTACAATATCACATTTACGCTGATGATATTCAACTATATTCCTTCCTACCCAATTCCTCCAATGTACTACCAGATAACTCACAATTATGTAAATGTGCATCAACTATCAGATCATGGCTTCTATCTAACAATCTTCTACTCAACTCTTCAAAATCTGCACTCCTAAATATCCCATCTAACTATCATAATTTTCCACCTGTTATCATCGACGGTCTCCCCATCATCCCTACATCATCTGTTATAAATCTTGGAATTACTTTGGATGCTAACCTATCCCTAAATTCCCATATAGCTAATATATCTAAATCAGCTAACTACCACCTCTTCAAAATTCATCGTATAAGAAAAGACTTAACCCGATCTCTTACAACTGTCCTCATAAATGCACTCGTCCTCTCTCGTATCGACTACTGCTCCTCACTACTTTATCATCTCCCTAATACTTCATTATCCCCTTTAAATCGTATAATTCGTGCATCTATACGAACCATTTTCTCAATAAATCGATTTGACCATTCTATTACCGACTCCCACCAACTTATATCGAACTGGTTCCCTCAAAAAAAACGTTCCCTCCTACACCTTCTATCACTCGCTCATAAAGCAATATATTATACATCTCCTCTTTATTTGACTTCCCTACTAACTCTAAGACGCCCACTGACTTCCTTACGATCAAATGCTGACATTTCCCTAATTTGCCCTCGTGTCTCATACCTGAAATACCATAAACGCGCCTTCAGTTATATGGTTCCATCCCTATGGAATTCCCTCCCTGCCTCTATTAGATCAATCCATTCACACCCGTCCTTTATTACACACCTCAAAGCTTACATATCATCGATGTAATATATTCACTTATTTAATCATACAATATTACTATTTTTATAAATTATATTATTTTATCGTTTTGTTTATTTATTTATCTATTTATTGTTTTCGTTCTATATTGTTATATGCACCTACGAGGTTGGCCACACCTATGATAAGTGCTAATAAACATTATCATCATCATCATCATCATATATATATATATAACCAATAACCTATTTTATAAAATAACAAATGTATGATTTAGTCATTATAATTACATAACTGATATGTAACTACATTTTGTAGAATCACTATTGCCGATAAGAAATTTAAACTTAGCTACGATACCTGTATCCCGAGACAAGTTGTTAGTTTAATGTGTTCATAGCCTACTAATATTATGTCATAATAATATGTCATAATCTTTAAAAGTTTAAAATATTGATTATAGGTACCTATATATATATAATAATATTGTATTAAAGGATAGGACGTGTGTTTATGAATAATATTGGAAAATTATTGTTTACTGTTGGATGATTTTCAATATGGTAAACGATTTGTCAAATGCTGCCTTGCAATATCGTTGTTATACATCTGATATATAAAATATATACCATTCAATAATACCTCATAATATTATGGACTGGGAATATATGTTTAATTTATATTTTAATGAAACTACCAGTTTGATTTGTAAATTAATCATTTATTATTGAAAATTATATATTTTGGTGTAAAAGTTACATAATGTAATTTATGAAAAAGTCCCAATTACGCTATCTAGAGAATAAACGTCTAGTCATGACTTTATTTTAAATATTTAATTATTATTTATTAATTAAATAATACATATATCAACATGTGTATATAATATATAATATATAATATATACTATATATGTATCACTTTAACAGGGTCTGGCCGGGAGTAGTGCTATTATATTGGCTTCTTTGAAATGTTTACTTAGCTTTTATGAAGTGGAACATGTAAGTATAATATTATATTATATTATTAATATATATATATATATATATATATATATATATATATATATATATATATATATATATATATATATGTATATATCAAATATTAATGAGGTAATATATTATTTATTTATAAATGAATTAATATGACACAAGTTATATTTAACATAACTTAAACTCTAATTAAAGTCTTAAGCAACACGTCTACGCTATTCTGTTATCTATGATTGCATCGAGGGGCATAGGGGCATGTGCCCACCAGAATATACATATATATGTATAATATATATGTATTATATATATATATATATATATATATATATATATATATATATATATATATAAGATCTTATGAAGCATCTTTACATCAATTATTATGTAAATAAATGTATTTGTGCATTAATGTGTACCCTGAATTACTGCATGAAACCCATGATCATAATGTGATGATGGACCGTGTGTCCGCCTGGCCGTAACGAGCATTACGACCCCATAGGTTGCATGACCCCATATGTTGCATGACCCCATATGTTTCATGACCCCATATGTTGCACGACCCCATATGTTGCATGACCCCATATGTTGCATGACCACATATGTTGCATGACCCCATATGTTGCATGACCCCATATGTTGCACGATGCCTATAATGCATATATCGATGGCATATGTAGTATTTAACAATTTATAATTATGCTATGATAATGTGAATAATGATTCAATGCTATCATATGTTCAAGCTTTTCACGTTATTCTATATTATACATTTATAAGCGTACTTTTAAAACATATATGTTTTACCAGTGAATATATATCGTTAAATAGTATTATACACACTGTTTTAATCAACATATAGATTTTATATTATTCCAATTACAAATTATATATAAATACAAACATAGATATACACACACACACACACACACACATATATATATATATATATATATATATATTATATTTATAATTATTTGAAAATTAACATTTCATTGTTTATTAAAAATTGTATGTTTTATCTAATTAATAATTAGTATTATATAATATATCTATTTAACGTATACGTTAATAATATTAATAGTTCATTACAATAGATCTAACACTATTACGTAATTGATAGATTATCGAGAAAGTTCACCTGCCCCAATTCGTGTTGGACATTGAAAAGAAAGAGTTAAACATTAACGCAGGATTGCAAGACAGGGTTATACAGGTCAGAATCATTAAACATACGTATATTGTACGACATACAGTGTACATATATACACGATATTATACATTGTACATTTTACTTTGTACACAATACGTTACACATTACACATTTTACTTTGTACACTAAACATAATACACAGGATTCCTACATATACTATACTAACTTTTAGTTAGTTACTATTATTATATTGAATACGAACACTCGGAAACATTACTTTATATATTATGTCAGATTTAAATTATAGATGGTAATACGTGTATATAATAGGTAGAATATTTATATTAACTTTATTCAATCTATTTTAAATGTCTCTATATCTCAATGTAACATATGATTAATTGTATGCACCGTTTTAAACTATTAATTGTATATATTCGCTAAATATTATAACATTGATCATAAATATTAAAAATAGTAATGTAGACTAATTTAATATAACCTTTATCATATAAAATAATGGATTATATTACAAATTTCATCATAGTACAGTGTTCAGTATACTAGTGTGACTTACATATTCTGATAAATAGAACACTATTACTATTACCTACGTCACGACAGAGGAACACGCATCTCTCTGAACATTTTCGAAATGAATACATTTATATGTCGTATTTCTTGGACTTTATATAATATACCCTCAATATTATATATATGCATATATATATATATAACAGTGTATGCCTGTATTCTGTTAGGTTTACGAGGGGATGGTGTATATGGATTTCGAGCGCGATTCAATGTTACGAGACGGACATGCGCACTACGAATATCTACCATCGGATGACCTTCCCCCGCTGTGGATGGCCTATAGGTTGTATGACCTTGAGTGACCGAATGTCACGAGTTTGTCCGAGTGTAGATGTTATTATAGAGTTATGTACCGTATGGTTACGATGTTACGTTAATAATAGTAAGTTAACGTACGAAATTTAAATCTAAAATATATTACTTTGTCTTTAAGTTACCCTTTAGACCTACACTATTAACTAACCTCATTTTACAATCTAATACTATGATGATGATGGTGATTCTTTATTGGAAACATATTATAGTGAAATGCGATATTTTCGAATGTGTGTAATACAATTAGACAATTAATATCGTGCTACCGTGACTAGTTGAATAATGGGTAATCGTATTCATTTATTGTCAACTGTAATTGTCATACCTGATTAGTAGGACCTAATTGGTCACTTTATGACACTTTTCATATAGTTATCTTTCCAATCGACATTTAGAATAGTTATAATCATGATATATAATTCTATAAATATTATACAATTACATAATATTATATAGATATATCTAAATTCATATATTTATTATTATTTATGAATATATCAATGATCATAAAGTGCAGTCATTATGTTCGAATACATTGATAATTTGTAAATATATAAAATTTAGTATATATGAATAGTTAGATAGATATTTATTTTAAAATATAGTAACTATTAAATATTAATTAAAATCATCTTAAAAGTTTCCGATTTTAAAAATAGTTCCGCAGAAAATAGTTTTTCAACTTCCTAACTGTAATTTTTATAATAAAGAACGACATAAAAAAACTAAAGTAACATAATATAATATATTTAAAAGTGCCACCCACATAACGATACGCCCATACACAGGAATGTGGCAAGCGAGTCTAGTAAGATACACAACGACGTCCGCAAGAGATACGACAGCGGTGACCCCGAGGTCATACAGGCGATGTTGACCTTCGCAGACATCACCGACCGAGCCAGGTTAGGTCATCGAGGAGGAGGCTGAGCGCGTACATTTGAGGCAGTACGGCAGGCGAATATTAGCTAGAATAACCGATCCCAGCAAACAGTAAGAGCAGAATAATAGCAGCATAACAGCATATGCTAGAGCCGCAAATGTTTACATTGTGCTATTATGCTGCTATTAAATGTCTATTATGCTGCTATTATGCTGCTATTAATTTATCAGGATATTATGCTGCTGTTATGCTAATATTATGCTGCTATTAATTTTAAAAGTATATTATGCTGCTATTATGCTGCTATTATGCTAATATTATGCTGCTATTAATTTTAAAAGTATATTATGCTGCTATTATGCTGCTATTATAATAATAGCAGCATAATAGCAGCATAATATACTTTTAAAATTAATAATAGCATAATATTAGCATAATAGCAGCATAATAGCAGCATAACAGCAGCATAATATCCTGATAAATTAATAGCAGCATAATAGACATTTAATAGCAGCATAATAGCACAATGTAAACATTTGCGGCTCTAGCATATGCTGTTATGCTGCTATTATGCTGCTCTTACTGTTTGCTGGGATGTGACGAATATTATCAAACATCTAACACGTGTCAAATTGACATTGTGAATACATCTAAAATCTAGGAAACAGCGATTATTATTCCCAAATGTTGATGCCATTTTTTATATTTATAATTATACGATATATATAGTATGGTTTTGAAGTATATTATGGTAACTATCATTAACTGCTATAAGCTTATAATACGGTCGTATACGATTCTATAGAATCGTTTAATTATATAAGTCAGTTTAATTATATAGCCTATATATATTACTGAAACTTAATGAAATCAATCGATTATTTAAAAATGATTTCTATTCATTAATCACATTCGCTATTACAGGAAATCAATACTGGACAAAGATTGGATTTCGCTGTCAAAATCTATGGACGATAATTTCAATCTAAGAAGGTTTACAATTCATTGTAAGACCTGCGTATATATATACTAGGCTTCAATAAGTCCTATATGGGATGCTTAGATAATGGCCAGAAAACAAAAAGATATATATATATATATATATTATATATATGTTGAAAAATACTTTAAATATAAACAGTGTATTGACGTGTTGTTAATAAGTTAAGATAAAAATGAATAATTAGAACATAAGTAATCCATCGACTTCTCCTTTACATGTGATACCGCACATATGTTATGAATTACCGCGCTCACGTGACGTCTTACCTCACACACGTGACTCCTCCCAGCAAACTTTAACAGCTTCATAACATCCTCATAACAACATAACAGCCACATAACAGCCTTAAAACAGCATATTCTAAAATGACAGCCTCATATCTGCTTCATAATAGGATCTTATGAAAAAACAGCCTCATAACAGACTCATAACAGCATTATGATAATATCCTCATAATAGCCTACATAAATTCTATAAAAACAGCCTCATAACAGACTCATAACATAATTATGATAATATCCTCATAATTTATATAAAAACAGCCTCATAACAGACTCATAACATCCTAATAACAGACTCATATAACAGCATATGTCTACATATTAGGCTGTTTTTTTTTTAAATGAGGATGTTATGAGGCTGTTATGAGGCTGTTAATGTTTGCTGGGCTTACCGCACACACGTGATGCCTTACCGACAGAGAGATCTACACGGAACAGAGTCTGGACGCGGTTAATCTTCAGATGATCTCGATAGCGAGGCGTCACGGTTCATCTGCTAAGTTCCCCGGCAGCGGTGGGGCTGTCATCGGATGTTGTCTTGATGCCGAGAGACTGGTTAGTTTGAGGGGAGGGTATGAGGTATGGGGGAAGGAGGAGGGTTGTATGAGGATGTTGTCTTGATGTCGAGAGACTGGTTAGTCTGAGGGGTGGTGATGAGGTAAGGGGGAAGGAGGAGGGTTGTATGAGGATGTTGTCTTGATGCCGAGAGACGGGTTAGTCTGAGGGGAGGGGATGAGGTAAGGGAGAATGAGGAGGGTTGTATGAGGATGTTGTCTTGATGTCGAGAGACTGGTTAGTCTGAGGGGTGGTGATGAGGTAAGGGGGAAGGAGGAGGGTTGTATGAGGATGTTGTCTTGATGCCGAGAGACGGGTTAGTCTGAGGGGAGGGGATGAGGTAAGGGAGAATGAGGAGGGTTGTATGAGGATGTTGTCTTGATGTCGAGAGACTGGTTAGTTTGAGGGGAGGGGATGAGGTAAGGGGGAAGGAGGAGGGTTGTATGAGGATGGTGTATTGATGCCGAGAGACGGGTTAGTTTGAGGGGAGGGGATGAGGTAAGGGGGAAGGAGGAGGGTTGTATGAGGATGTTGTCTTGCTGTCGAGAGACTGGTTAGTCTGAGGGGTGGTGATGAGGTAAGGGGGAAGGAGGAGGGTTGTATGGGGATGTTGTCTTGATGCCGAGAGACGGGTTAGTTTGAGGGGAGGGGATGAGGTAAGGGGGAAGGAGGAGGGTTGTATGAGGATGTTGTCTTGATATCGAGAGACTGGTTAGTTTGAGGGGAGGGGATGAGGTAAGGGGGAAGGGGGAGGGTTGTATGAGGATGTTGTCTTGATGCCAAGAGACTGGTTAGTTTGAGGGGAGGGGATGAGGTAAGGGGGAAGGGGGAGGGTTGTATGAGGATGTGGAGTCCGATGAGGGTGGAGGTGGGAAGAGGATGACGAGAGAATGATGATATGGATGAATATGAGGGGAGGATGAGGAGGCAGATGAAGTGGAGGGAGGAGGAGGAGGACGGATACGCTGTCCTCGATACATGGGTTACCATGGGTACGCCTCATTACCAGTCTGAATACACGGAGATCTATCATATAATATACGAACTATTACTACTATTTATAAAAAAAATTATAACCATATATACTATTTCAATGAGGTTTTAATATAAATATGTATATATATATATAATGTGCACGTAATTTGTATATAATATATACTTTTAACATACTAGTATTAACATTAAAACATTACTATTTATATAATATTACTTTATAGATAACAATATATGTTTATGAAAATAATATAATATATATACAATTTTATTTACAGGTTAAATTAAAGGTAGAAATGATAAAAGAAGGCTTCTCAATATGTGACATTATTGTTAACAAACCAAGAGATTCATAATAATACAGAGGGCATGCGTATGTATGTGTGTATGTTATTGTATACGCTTAATTACATACATCTATTTACTTAATTAATAATATGTATGAATTCACTAATATTAATAAATATAAAATATATAACATAATTAATAACACATTATTAATAAACTATACTTATTGAATAATATAAATAGTGATAAATACACAATTTTATTTCCATATATCCATTTTTATTGCAACATTTATTTTCCATATATATATTTTTAATTATTTTATTATTTTTTTTTATTAATCCATGGAAATTATTGTTTGAATTACAGGATTTAATATTTTTACTCTATACAATGTATGTAATATTTCAGTGAGATAAAATATAAAAAGTAGACAAATCCAAGTTAGTATCCTTAATATTTAATATCATATATGAAGTTACAATTTGTAAATTTTAAATTATCAATTATATTATTAATATATTTGTATATCACATTATAAGATATTTAAATAACATCCCAGTATTCAACTTACATCAACAACTTAAGTTCAACTTAACTTAAGTCTTTGTCAACTAATTAACTTGAGTTCAACTTAAGTTATTGATGTAAGTTGAACTTAAGTTTAGAAGTAAAATACAATATCAAAATAAATATTAGTATCTTAGCGTAATAAGTAGTACCGTAGCAAAGTATTAACTTATATGATATAATATACATTAAAATATATTATATAATTTCATTTAAGTTAGAATTAAAACTTAATTCAATAATAATAACATTTTAATATTGAATAAAGTATTTAATCAATATTCAATTTCTATATATTCAATATTGAGCAAAAAAATGCTCTTAAATGACAAATCACATTATGTGCAATGATTATGTATAAGCATAGGCACGACTATCTCACAAATAGATAAAGCAGGACTATTTTGTATATCCTGCTTGTCATTCCAAAAGTACCAATATAACCTTTAAGTCTCTATATATATTACAAGTATGACCATTGTATATTAATTAATTAAGTAGAATATATATTTCAATAAATCTTTCAGTCACTTTTAGCGAACATGCCAGTCGAATAAATATAATAGTAATACCTTTTATAGACAAATAGCGCTTTTCAATTGTTATGAGTCTATAAAGAAAAGCCTCTATTATGTAAAGTTAAAGTAACTCTATAAAATTAAACATGATTTCAACTAAATAAACCAATATACCTATATATATATATCTATATACTATATATCTGTATACCTGTATACAAACATCATATGCTAGTCATAATACAACAAACCAATAATATTATGAAAGTTATAGGTTAGATTCATTTAGTTATAGGTAGTAAACAACATCTACGTTCATGTATACATGAGATGTAATTACATATTATCCACATTATAATGCAATATTGGCATTGTAATGGCGTGTAATTTGTATATGTTTTCATACTATATGTTATTATTATTTTGTAAGTCCTTAAGGACTATTTACAATGCTTTATTTTTTAATAATAAAGTGTTATATTTTATATCGATACATTTATATATTCTTGAGAATGTTTTGAGTTGACATTTTTTTTCATAAATTTAAAAACGTAAACAAAAATCAGTTTATTGGATATATCAGCAATATTTTGAATAATTAAATAATAAAAAATACTTTTGTAGACTATTTATATAATTATGAATATTTTATTCAATATAATTTTTTTTGTATGATTTATGGTTTCTGAGATACCGAGAGTGTCCGTATTCGGGCCATAATCCGTATTCGGTTACTTTCCCCTAATATGATTACTAATATTATTATAAACTTTAATTGTATATTCTATAATTGATTATATAATATTGCATAATGATTAAGTAGTTTATATATAAAGTATATTTTACAGAGTCAAAGTTATAATATAGATTATATTTTAATATACGATTACATCTTATATAATGATTAGTTTATGGTGTATAAGATTGATAAATACATTGGTATCCTGATTTTCTATAGAATATTTATAAATATTATGTTGTTTAGTGTATTATTTGATAGTACTTATTATTTATTTTAGTTATTTATTTATAAATAATTAAATGATGATTACATAATTTTATGGCAAGTTCAAACAATTTATATTATTTTTTCTATTTTATTCATTGTATTGTATCTATGTAAACAGGAAGTCATCTAATATTTTATAATATTTTATTTATTTAGTTTTTTTTTGAACTTGCTTTAAGATTAAGGGTAATTGTCTCGATAAGCTTTAGCTTCTACAAAAACCCTGGTGCAAACCTAAATCTGATAATAATAATAATACTATAATATATATATATATATATATATATATATATATATATATATATTGTTATTGTTATTGTTATTTTTATTTTATGGAATCCTTTCATCCCATCCAGGAACTTAGATGAATTTTTCACTTATAACCATATATGGCTCTAATGTCCCTTCGAAGCCACTCTCATGTTAATGAATACATGGTGTTAACGAGAGCCGATCATATATTTACACACAATTATATAAGATCACTACTAAATAATATGTTAAGACACATTTTATAAAATTAATTAATGGTCCGGACGAGGGTCGAATCCGTGTCCTACTGCTTGTATGTCTGACGCCTTAGCCACTGAGCCACACATGCAGTTATACTTATATATATATATATATATATATATATACTTATATATATATATATATATATATATATATATATATATATATATATATATATGTACTCTTATGTACTCATATTACTTATAAATGTGGTAATAAAAGGTATCTTATTTGTATTACATAGTATGAATATGATATCTATTTTTTAATTTTATATATATATGTATTATTTTATAATGAACAACCAATGAATATTTATTTATAAAATTTAAGTAATGATAGGTAATGATATTACCGCTGACGATATTACATCGTATATATGTAAAGAATTTGATGTTACATCTAAATAATGTTCAGTGAAGAAAATCATTACTTCTCACCACTTTGTCTCTTCATTTAGGTCTGATGATTAACAATGTCCAATATGTATATAACTGTGAAATATGGCCTAGTGGTATTTTAATTAAACGTTTTTTTTAATACAGCTAATCATGACAATAATGTTAACAGTAATCTATAATAATGGATTTACATAACAAATTAAATTTATTGTCCTTAAACTGCAATAGTTTTAAGAACAAGGCTAATATTATTTTAGATACTTATCATAATATTGATTTATTTTGTTTTCAGGAACACTGGCTTTCCTCTGAGGAATGTTCTATGTTCAATACCAATAATAATAATGATAGTGGTTATGGTAATGCTTCTTTTGATAACACAAAATTGAGAACCGGCAGACCTTTTGGTGGTGGTGGTTTTATGTGGAAAAGGGAATAGATAGATATATAAGTATTATGCAATCTGAATATGATTGGCTTATATGTATTAAAGTACTCGATTTGTATATTATTAATATATATATATCTACCTTATGAGAGTCCTAATAATATTAGTTTATTTGAAAGTCATCTCGTTCAACTGTTATTATATTGTGAATTCTTAAATTCATCTAATTATTGTATAGTAGGATATTTTAATGCTAATATTTCTAATCCTGATTCATACTTTAGTAATACTTTAATTACATATTGTGCGGATAACAATAATATTATTTCAGATAAATCATTAGTAGATTCTGATAGCTATACTTGTGTTAGTTCAGCGTGGAAAACATGTTCATGGTTAGATCACTTATTATCCACTTTTGATATGCATTCATTCATTTTAGATATTAAAATTGATTACTACTTTATATTATAATATCATCATCCATTAGTTTTTATCATAAATCAGAATATTATTCCTAACTCAATTAGCTATAATAATAGAATTATTCATAATAAATTCAATGGAATAGACTTAATAAGAAACACATTTTTATATATAATATTGATACTAAGTTTAACTTAGGAAAATTAATTAATGATATATATTCTTTTGATAGTAATATTAATTATTCGGATTACTTATATAATTCTTTATTGAGTATTCTTGTATATTGTTCTAACTAAATATATTCAGTAGCTAATAAATGTAAATATGCAGGTATGGAGTGGAATAATAACCCAGGAAACCAAAGTAGGTGTATTAGGTTGCGATTGGTTGTATTTGGTTGTAATTGATTGTAAAAATAGGTGTAACATAGTGTAAATACACCAATTATTTGTGTATAGGTGTAGTACGTTGTATTTACACTCAAAAATATAACTTATAATTAAAAATAAGTTGTAAAAATAGGTGTAGAATAGTGTAAATACACCATTTATTTGTGTATAGTTGTAATTTGTTGTATTTACACTCAAAAATACAACTTCCCATGAAACCAAAGTAGGTGTATTAGGTTGCGATTGGTTGTATTTGGTTGTAATTGTTTGTAAAAATAGGTGTAACATAGTGTACATACACCATTTATTTGTGTATAGTTGTAATTCGTTGTATTTACACTCAAAAATACAACTTATAATTTATAATAAGTTGTATTTTTAGGTGTAGAATAGTGTAAATACACCATTTATATTTTATAGTTGTAATACTTTATAATATTATTACATTTTAATAACTGTAAAAATTAAATAAATAAATTAATAATATATATATTTATTTATATTTTATTTAATTTAATCTTAATTATTATAATATTTTACTTTTTCTTTATTTTAATATATTTATTAACTTATTACTAATATAAATTAATTATAAATTATTATTTTAATTTTAAATTTAATTTAATATTCTGTTTTTAATAAATAAGTTATTATTTAAAAATTCATATTTTATTGAATATATTCATATATTGATTATAATCATTATAGTATTTTACAAAATCACAATTATTTTATTCAAGTTTCACCTTGAACAACAATTATAATCATAATTATATTGATAATTAAGAAAATACAAATGGTTGATGTATATGCACTATTTTTATTTTACATTATAAAGTTGTATTTATAGGTGGAGAATGGTGTATATGCACTATTTTTATTTTTATTTTACATTATAAAGTTGTATTTATAGGTTGAGAATGGTGTATATGCACTATTTTTTATTTTTATTTTACATTAAAAGTTGTATTTTTAGGTGGAGAATGGTGTATATGCACTATTTTTTATTTTTATTTTACATTATGAAGTTGTATTTTTAGGTGGAGAATGGTGTAATGCACTATTTTTTATTTTTATTTTAGATTATGAAGTTGTATTTTTAGGTGGAGAATAGTGTATATGTATTATTTTTTATTTTTATTTTACATTATAAAGTTATATTTATAGGTGGAGAATGGTGTATATGCACTATTTTTATTTTTATTTTACATTATAAAGTTGTATTTATAGGTGGATAATGGTGTATATGCACTATTTTTTATTTTTATTTTCCATTAAAAGTTGTATTTTTAGGTGGAGAATGGTGTATATGCACTATTTTTATTTTTATTTTACATTATGAAGTTGTATTTTTAGGTGGAGAATGGTGTATATGCATTAGTTTTTATTTGCTCACAAAGCACCCACATTTACAACGTTGTAAATGCGCTATTTGCATACCATTTTTACAACTACTTTGGTTTCTTGGGAATGTACATGAGAAACATGTTATTGCCAGATATTATTATTTAACTTGGAAATGTAATAACAAACCCCTGGAATATGCTATGATAATATGGTTAATTCGAGAAAAATTTCAAATACGAATTTTTACTTAGTAAATATATATCTAATCAATCAGAATTTAATAAGATTGCCTTAACATTAATTAAAAATCGTAATCATTTTTGGAAGGTTATTTCAAACAATCTGAAAAAAAAACTCTTCCGCACCAAATAACATTGAAAATTAATATGGTATAGTTAATATTACTAAATTCTGGTATAATTATTTTAATAATTTATTTAACAGTACCTACTACTGATATACCTTATCCTTACAATACTATTAATGTTAATGACATTGAATATACTAACCTACTAACTATACTGAAATTTCATTTATAATTAAATCAATTAAAGGGGGTAAAACTATAGGCCCTGATGGAATATCTATAGAACATATTTCGCGAATAGTTTTGTAATTGAATTAATAATGCTACTAATTAATAATATGTTGCGGCATTCGTATTTCCCGAAGAAACTAATTTTATTTTATATTTTACCTATAGTTAAAAATAAAAATAAAAAGTCGAATGATTCCACTAATTATCGGCCTATATGTATATCTAATATTATCTGTAAGATAATTTAAAAGGTGATACATAATAGAATATCTTCATTATTAATTACTATAGATAATAAATTTGGCTTTAAAAAAAATCTTGGTACTGAAATGTGTGTGTTTGCCCTTAAGCAATATTTAACAGATAATAATAATAATAACACTAATATGTTCGTAGTATTTGTAGATGCTTCCAAAGCTTTTGATAAAATTAATCATAACATTTTATTTCAAAGATTAAAATATAATAATATTCCTTTATACATAATTAATTTTTTAAATTACTGGTATAGAAACCAACGAATATATATTAAATGGTGTAATAATTCATCGGATAGCTTTCCTGTTACAAGGGGTGTTCGCCAATGAGGCATTCTCTCACCATTGTTATTTACTTTATATACTAATCCTATGATTAATAAATTAAATGAAATACATTCAGGTTATTGCTTAAATGGAAATATCATAAATAATCTCTGTTATGCAGATGATACAGCATTATTTTGACCATAACTAAGGGGTTTGCAGTAGTTGATAAGTTGTTGTGAAGAGTTTGCTAACCATAACAACAAAACGTTTAATATTGATAAATCGGTTATTTTAACAATTTATTTTGATAAATCATATCATAATCCTGTGAAAGTATATATAGATAATAAACTTCTAAAAGTTGTCAAATAATATAGATATCTTGGACATTGGATTTCAGAGGACTTATCTGATGATATTGATATATATATAGTAATATTAAAAAGTTATATAGAAAAAGCTATGCAATATCATATAACTTTAATCATTGCTCTAAGGATACAAAAATTATTCATTTTAAAATAATTGTTTCTAATATAGGATACTAGTAGGATACCTTAGTAGCATTTGGAAACCAAATAGATATTGCATGGCTAAACTTAATATAGCTGATAATAATGCTTATCGTATTGTTATGAACTACAGACGTAGAAATAGTGCTTCTTTAATGTTTTTTAACGATTATGTTAATAATGTAACTGTTAAATTATGCAAGTCATATTATTCTATATATAAACGAATACAATTATCGTGTAATTCACTAATTGTTAAATTATATGAATATAATATTGTGTTCCCATCGCCACTGTTTACCATGTGGTATAACTCATTGTTTGTAAAGTATTTTAAATTTCGTTTCTTAGATTAATTGTTTTTTTTTAGTTTATACTTTTATAATTTTCGTTTATATACTATGGACCTCTGTATTTCATGTCTCATTTAAATAAATAAATAAATAAATAAATAAATACCATATATGGTATACTATAGTATACTATAGTATATATTTGTAATATATAGGTATTAAATATATTTTTATAATACATTTTTATTAGGTAATTTTACATTATGTATATTATAAGTTCTAACACATTGAACTTGATATTGAATTATATACACATATGAATTTATTAAAATCACACGCCATACATTTATAACTTTATTCATTATAGGTATCATTAAAGTACATGCTATGGCGTTAATTACCAGACGTCTATTATCGATATTATGTTATTTTTTAAAGTTACTAAAATACAGTTATTGTACATTATTTTGCCAATTTTTTTTATAGATATATATTTATAATATATTATTACAAAAATTATTAAATTATTTACATTATATACATTTTTATAATTGTTTTAATTTAATATTTGTTGCTAATATTATTTTTTGTAGACTAGATTTTATAATAAATTTTTGTTGACATGTAGATATCTTGATAGGTTTAGTGCTCTTATATATCAAAGCTGGGTTTTCTATCGTTCATTACGATTAACCAATCTGATTATTATTATAATAAGATGTTTAATACAAGTGATTTTTATTAATCTTAAACAATTACATATGTAAATGTACATTATACAATGGAATGAATCACGAATAATAAGAATGTAAAGACGATAACATTAGAAATAAACTCATGTCTAGGCATATGTAATCAACTGATCGTAAAGCCACAACAATTTGTGTATGCAAATATATCAATAGTTTATAACACATTTATAACACATTACCCGTCATATACATGCTTCAATATATAATACACACGCATACACACACATATATATGTGTGTGTGAGAATGTGTATATATGTATATTTCATGTACATTTAATGAGAATATATTGATTATGTTTATGACTTAATTAATTATATATATATATATATATATATATTAATAATGTTAGAATAACATAAAAAGCGTCGTATAATAATAATAATAATAATGGTTACATATGTATCTAATGTGTATACATTATAATATATGTATACATTTACACAATGGCTGATTAAATAACAATGATTTTTATTTATTAGATATTGTTATTGTACTTATTGTAATATTAATGCCATCTTTATATCGCCTTCTAGATAACATTTTCCACTGCCTTTTCAACTCCGCTTTAAAATCATGGTATTGGAGACTATACACAAACGGATTAACAATTGTATTACATTGTAGTAGTATAATACTTACGTAGTATATATTCGAATCGAAATAATTTCGACTCGAAAATCTTGATTGTATGGAAAAATACGCCCTTAAAATATGGCAGACGAAAAACAACAAACTGCACGTTGCTATCATTCGTATCACGTTCATCTTCACCTTACTGCCATTAGATATAGTCGAGACGGTTATATAGATCACAGTATATGATACCAGCATTAACGCTATGGGCAGTAACCTGTAGAACGTATTGAAAATAACCGAAAATACTTGCGCATTCAAGCGTGACGAGAATTTATTCCAGAAATGGCAGCTTCCATCGTCTCGAGGTCCGTTAACCGGAATGGACAACGCTAGAGTGAGACATAGTCCGTAACACCATATACCCACGCAGATTCAGGTATAGCGTCGCTTAGTGACCAGTACTCGATGTCGTATCGGCCAGACCACGCTGACCATTCGGTCCAGCGATAACGCTACCAGATTATAGGACGATATCAGTACCATCGTAGTGGTCATTAGCGTACTATGTATTACATAACAGTAAAACGAACCAACATCGCCGCTAGGGAGCGCGTACATCAGGAACAGGTCAGAGGTCACTAAAACTGATATCACGCAATCGACTAGACACTGGTTCATCAGCATGGTGTACGATTTTGATTGGTTGATTTTACGAGAAGATCGCATCACGTACATCGATGCGCTATTTCCTAAGACTCCGACTAACCCTATCGCGATGGAGAAACCGGTCATTAAGTACGCTCGTATCTGGATGGATCCGCTACTAATAACCTCGACCGATTGTTCAGCGGAAGACGTCGAAACAGAGGTATTCTGCATCGTGTACTGGTGATTACGTAATGTCGAGTGTTCTCTATTACGTCATCTAGTGTTGCTGTCATCACGTGACGATAGCGGGCGTTCTGATCGCGTGTTAGCTTTCATTACGAAAGTAATCATATATTACATGTACAGATATACTAATTAAATTCATACATAAAATCAAAAAGAAACTCTATTTATATATATATATATATATATATATATATATATATATATATATATATATATATATTGAAGAAAGATGTAACATATACTTAGTCTGAGAGCTGACCACTTACTCTTACTGAAATAAGTCAAGTGAGTATGGAATAGGATTAATATTAATTCAAGATGATGAAACAATAAGTTTCACAAAAAGAAATCTAACATAAACAGAAAGAAAATATGATCAAATAGAGAAAGAATTAATAACAATAATAAATGACTTATAAAAGTGTCATCACTATATATATGGTCGACATACATTAATCATAACATGTTATACCTATTTTTCCTTTAATTATACGATTTTTTTTCTTCTTGGAGCTTTACCCATGGGCTTGTTTTTAATAGTAAAAAGTAGTTTGTGATCTGCAGTTCAAACTTTTTTATTTTTTTTTATTAATTGTAATTATGAAAACTTATAAGTATTCCTTATATCTAAAAGTGATATATTAGTTAACTAATATCATATATTATGCAATACAATTTAAATAATTAAGAAAAATTTATTATTACCACAATGATAGCACTTTATACAAAAACATGATCATACAACCCACCCTCCCCTACCATTTGAAGTAATTATAGATAATGGACCCCGATTCACTCCCGATAAATTTAAAAGATTTGTAACAATGTACAATTTCATATATAAACAATTAGCCTTGGAAACTCTAAAGTAAATGGAAGAGCAGAAAAAGTAGTAAAAATAACCTAGAACATGTTAATAAAGAAAATAAAGAAGATCCTTATATAATACTTGCTAATATGAAATATAACTCAATAATTAAAAGAATGATCAGCAATACAGAATATGATTGGTCGAATAACACGTAGGAATAACACACCTACTAATATATCATACCATAACAAGCATATATATGAGAAAATATTCCAAAGTTCAAGATTAAACATACTAAAACTACAAAGAACATCATTATATGAAGCATTTACCATGTTGACAAACTGTGAGAATACAACAAATCATCCGAGGAGAGATAAAGAGGAGAGAAGGGACAATCATTGGAAATTTAATTTCCAAATCATAATCAATAATGGAAGTAAGAGTAATTTGATGAACAAGACTACACATAAGTGCGTCTAATGTACAGAATACTCATATTAATAATAATATAATAATAAGATTGGTTCGTCGTAATAAACGAGAATGAACCCAGGTAGATATAGAAGTTCACTGAACTCATCGACATATCTACCTGTCAGCAAAAGGAATGGAAAAAAAAACAAACAGTAATAAAATTGACAAAGATAAAATAAAAGTGGAAATTTAAAGCAAAATATAAATATAAAGTAAAATTTTAAATATTAAAATAGTTAAAATACAAATAAATATTATATATAAATAATAATAAAATTATAATAATAGATACAAATAACAATGAAACAAGATGTGTACAAATAAAGAGGGAAAAACAACACATAGTTCATAAAACGACCACAACGAACGAATAATATAAGGCTACCAACTTTCAGTAAGGATGTACCAAGTCCTTAATACCTTGAGATGATCCCCGTCCCAATCATACCGGTAAACTTACTACTCGGCATATAATACACCACCGCATGATACAATCAATATACAAAAAATACGAAATTCTTCCTATTTATAAAATAAAAAATATAATATAAATAATAAAATAATAATAAACAGTTAATAAAAATAATAAATAGTAATGAAAAAATAAATCTTATAAATAAAATTACAATAAAATATATACAAGAAATAATAATAATAATAATAATAATAATAATAATAATAATAATAATAATAATAATAATAATAATAATACTAATAATAATAATTATAATAATAATAATAATAATAATAATAATAATAATAATAATAATAATAATAATAATAATAATAATAATAATAATAATAATAATAATAATAATAATAATAATAATAATAACAATAATAACAATAATAATAATAATATTAATAATAGTAGGTAACTCGTAATACAAATTTAATCAGATAATAATAAGAATAATAATAAACAATACATTTAAAAATTATTAAGAATGCTTCCGTTAGTTTAGCCCGTACCATTAAAGACGCGAGTAGGATAAAAAATCAGATGCAGAGGTCAGGAATAACAACGAAAAAGCGTTACTTTGATATAATAAATGAAATCGTACCGATGAAGAGGCGATACTGTTCTGTGAATAAGAAAGCAATTTTCCAAGTTAGCAAAATACCACCTATTCTATTAGAATAATGAAGCGACCGGAACGTTACGAATATGATGATTAGTGGCTTAACCATACGTAGGCAGATTGTAATGTTTATTATCACTTAACTTGAGAAGGGAGAAGAGATGTTAAGTGATTTTTTTTTAATATTAATAACATCATTTTAATAACACATCTTCCCGATATTAATGTAACGATTTTAATAATAATAATGTTGAATGATAATTAAATAATAAATAATATAAATTATGTTGTTCTTATTCATATCTAAAACACTATGTAAGTAAGTTGATGAAGATTATACAATACCTTTATGATATACTAAGACCTGCATACGGAAATTAGGTGAATATCCAAGGTAACTGGTTTAATTAATTTTTATTAATTGTATCAAATTTAGAATATATGCCTGAGGATTGAGATATGCAAATTAAGTTTATTATTACTGATATTGACCTCATATGTCTCGGGGACATATATATGAAAACTTGAATATTTTGAATAAGTCCCTTCAACATTCACAATTAACATTAATTAAAGAAAATATTATACTCAAATTTTTTTTAATAAACAAGATATGAGTAGAAATGATCTAAGTAATTTCCCAAAGTTAGGATATATAATCATTAGCAATAATATAATTTAATAAAATAAATTAATTATTACATCTTTAAGATATAATACAACATATTAACATTACATTTACATAGGTATTGTTATTAACAAAATCCGCAATAGAGTAAACACTTTCATTATAAATGTCTCTTAGGAATATTGACATTATAAACGAAGACGTTATTAATATACAATATGACAATGAATTCAATATTATATTTAATAAGAATAATTATGAAAAGTTTTATTTGGAATCGATGAAAGATAACTAAATATATGGAAAGATAAGAAGTTATTCATATTAGATTTTAAATTTTATTATTCGATCCGAAAATGTAATTAAATTATCATTTTTAATTAAATTAATTTAAAAGTAATCGTGTTATTATGAGATTATTGATAACACTAGGAATATAGTATATTTTATCACAAACATATATTTGATATTATTAATAATGAGCCCAACTATTGAATATCTCGTGAGGTTTCACCACCTCAAGTACCACGTTGTATATTGTTAGTATAACTAAATAACGTTGTATAACAATTAGTTACTGTGTATACACATAGATATATCTAATAATTTAATATATAGGTTATCATTAATTATTGATAAGTGATACACTAAAGGGTAGGTAGTACCTACTAGGTACTACTTTAAACACACTAAAGACTTTCTCGATATAGGTTCTACTATAATAAACCAATACAAATTATATAATTTGTTTGACATATCATTAATACAACTTATCATTTTACGATTTATCGGAGGTCAACTTTATATAAATATATATTTTAGATACTATTTAAATTATTTAATAAATTAGTAAACATAAGGAGGTATTGTGAAGGTAAGCAATTTCATAAGGGGTATTTCCAAAAAATATAAAGGGTCAATGTGTTAAAATTATATGACTACTCTTATGTATACATTAAAAAGTATTTAATTTTTATAATTGTAATATGAAAATTTTAAACATTTGAATATAATAATAATTGGTTAAAAAATATTCATATTTTTAATATTATGACTTTAATGTTAAATTAAATATTAAATAGTCATGGAAAATCAATATATATATATATATATATATATTTCTAACCATACACAGGTCATATCGGTTGTTCCATAAGGACCTGTTATTTGTAAATTGCTATTTCTGATCTATATAAAAGATCTCCCTAAATAGGTGTAGAATAGTGTAAATTCACCATTTATATTTTATAGTTATAATTCGTTGTATTTATACTCAAAAATACAACTTCCCAGGAAACCAAAGTAGGTGTATTAGGTTGCGATTGGTTGCATATGGTTGTAATTGGTTGCAAAAAATAGGTGTAACATAGTGTAAATACACCATTTCTATTTTATAGTTGTAATTCGTTGTATTTACACTTAAAAATACAACTTATAATTTTAAATAAGTTGTAAAAATAGGTGTAGAATAGTTTAAATACACTATTTATATTTTATAGTTGTAATTCGTTGTATTTACACTCAAAAATATAACTTATAACTTAAAATAAGTTGTAAAAATAGGTGTAGAATAGTGTAAATACACCATTTATATTTTATAGTTGTAATTCGTTGTATTTTTAGGTGTATAATAGTGTAAATACACAATTTAAATTTTATAGTTGTAATTCGTTGTATTTACACTAAAAAATAGAACTTACCAGGAAACCAAAGTAGGCGTATTAGGTTGGATTGGTTGTATTTGGTTGTATTTGGTTGTAAAAATAGGTGTAAATAGTGTAAATACACTATTTATTTGTGTATAGGTGTAATACGTTGTATTTACACTCAAAAATACAAATTATAATTTATAATAAGTTTTATTTTTAGGTGTAGAATATTGTAAATACACCATTTATATTTTATAATTGTAATACTTTATAATACTATTAATTTTTAATAACTGTAAAAATTAAATAAATAAATTAATAATATATATATTTATTTATATTTTATTTAATTTAATCCTAATTATTATAATATTTTACTTTTTCTTTATTTTAATATATTAATTAAATTATTACTAATATAAATTATTTATAAATTATTATTTTAATTTTATATTTAATTTAATATTCTGTTTTTAATAAATAAGTTATTATTTTAAAATTCATATTTTATTGAATAATCATTATAGATTTTATTTTACGAAATCACAATTATTTTATTCAAGTTTCACCTTGAACAACAATTATAATCATAATTATATTGATAATTAACTAAAAAAACAAATGGTTGATGTATATGCACTATTTTTATTTTACATTATGAATTGTATTTTTAGGTGGAGAATGGTGTATATGCACTATTTTTATTTTTATTTTACATTATGAAGTTGTATTTTATGGTGGAGAATGGTGTATATGCACTATTTTTAATTTTAATTTTACATTATAAAGTTGTATTTTTAGGTGGAGAATGGTGTATATGCACTGTTTTATTTTTATTTTATATTATGAAGTTGTATTTTTAGGTGTAGAATAGTGTATATGCACTGTTTTTATTTTTATTTTACATTATTAAGGTGTATTTTTAGGTGTAGAATGGTGTATATGAACTAGTTTTTATTTTCTCACAAAGTACCCTAATTTACAACGTTGTAAATGCGCTATTTGCATACCATTATTACACCTATTTGGTTTCTTGGGTAATAATTCGAGTGAAAAAATACTCTCGCATTATCTTTCTTTCTATTTACGTTCCAATAGATATATTACACATACCAGTATGGTTTTCTCGCAGGGAAATGGCCTGAAACTAACTCTTTCTACAAGCATATATATACATCTAGAGATATATAATTGCTATCTGATATTATCTATATAGCCATAATGAGATAATTTATGTAATAACTTAGAATGTGATACTTTATCAAATGCTTTTGCTAAATCTAGATTTAAATTATCTCATTATGGGCTTTGTTGTAACATAATTATTTTTTTAAAATCCTACTTAAATAATCGTAAAAAACGATTAAAAATTAATAATACGATTTCTAACCATATATATATTATATCGGGTTTTCCGCAAGGATCAGTTATTGATCCATTGCTATTTCTGATCTATATAAATGATCTCCCTAATATAATAAATATTTCGATTAATAACTTTCTATTTGCAGATGATACAAAATTATCATTTTCGTTAAAATCAAATGATAGTTATCTCTTACTGCAAAATTATCTCGATGATATCAGTAATTGGATGAAAATATGGGAACTCGAATTTTATCCGAAGAAAGGCACTTCTGTGCATAAATGTGCAGAAATGCTCATGTGTAGGTAATGCCGTAGTGATGCGAGTTGGAAATATGTTTCCCGCTCATGTATATAATTTAAATGCACATACTTTACAAATTCAATCTAGTTTTTAAGATTTGGGTATTACATTTAATGATAATATGAGTTTCAATATTCATATTAATAATATTTGTAATAAAACCTATATAATCATTAATGGGGTGTATTTGGGGTATTGTGTATGGTAGTACGAATGGCTTCTGAACAGTCGAACCCTATACAATATAATTTGAAAATGGGTTGTTCAGGATCATTTGTCCATACACAGTACTCAACTGATGCAATTACCTCCAAGTAGTCGTGAACAGCACGGCGGGTAACCCTGGTAAACGACCTCGACTGGCCGGCTAAACATTGCATGGGTATTACTGGCTTCTAACAAAACTAGTCTAACATTTCTTATAGTAACAGAAATAAAACAGAGTCTTTTCTACCGAGCAGCAGCGATAGAAATAGTTGACGATGCGGATGATCTAGTAAGGACAACGGCAACTTCATATCTACTCGAGGGCGTTCTGGCAACCCCATTCACGGCTTCAACACTGCGCTGGAGAAAGTAACGGGAATATACTCCAGTAAAATTCCCACGAAAACAAACATTACAGCACAAATAGAAGTAAATGCAATAAGGCTAGAAAATGAACCCCCCAGGTTGGACAGCCTTTCAATTATTACTGGGGATGAGCGAAACTATGGTGTAAGTATAGTCAGTAAGTATGATGAGGATATCTTAATTCCGCAAGGAAGGATTGTTTCTGAGAAAATCGTCTTGAAACACACAGATATTAATAGCTACCTACAATTTAAAAAACATATAAGTTAGGCGAAATGGATTGTCAGAACAATGAATTATGGAAATACAGATATTATTACAAGGAAATGGGAAGGAATGGGATAGATTTAATAGAGATAAGTGAGACGAAGTGGAAGGGAATAGGACAAGTAAAATATGATGACTATTCAGTATATTTTAGTGGAAACGATACAATTGAAAGAAAAGGGGTGGAATTCATATGCACAGAAAAAATAAAAAAATGTGTTCTTGGGTTCAATCCTATAAATGACAGAATAATAACAATACGTATCCATGGTAAACCTATAAATTTCATAATCATACAAGTATACGCTCCCACTTCAACTGCAGATGAAGAGGAGATGGATTATTTCTACGATGCCCTACAAAAAGCAATCGATATAACATCAAAAGGTGAACTCATATATGTAATTAGCGACTGAAATGCTAAAGTAGGTAAACAAAATACAGATGGGGTAACTGGTAATTTTGGACTGGGAATTAGAAATTAAAGAGGTGCACTTCATGATACCATGGTAGCTTTCTGCAGTCGAAATAGTATTTTTGTTATGAATATAATGTTCAAACAACATGCAAGAAGACTATATACTAGAAATTCATCCGATAAAATTACTAGAAACCAGATAGATTATATATTATGTACAGGTCGATGGAAAAGCTCTATTAAAAGAGTAACAACTATTCCTGGAGCAGACTGTGGCACATATCACAATTTATTAATAGCCATTGTCAATATAAAGCTCAAACAAACTAAAAGAAATAATACTACTCCAAAATATGACCTAGAAAAAATTGATACGAAAAATACTGTAGAAGTCAAGAATAGATTCAGTATACTACAAGTATATGGCAAAAATCCTGATGATTTATGGATTGATATACGTGATGCTGTGATAGAAATGGCTGAGAAATGGATACCAAAAGTAAAGAAGAGGAAAGTTACAAAATGGTTAACCGAAGAAACAATAAAAATAGCTGAAGAGAGAAGAGAGGAAAAAGGAAAAGGTGAAATAGAAAAAAATAAAAAAACTTAATGCAGAAATTCAAAAAAAGAACGGTATGATAATGATATAAATTTAGTGGCTAGTGACAATTCTGGTCTTTATTTAAATGTAGGTAAAACTAAAGTAATGGTGAATGAATACCAAAGAGAAATGGTAGTAGATGGCAAACATATTGAAGTAGTATCTCACTTTCTTTTCCTGGGATCTCTAATAACAAAGGATGGATTCTGTGAGAGGGAAATACCCAGAATGCTAGCAATGGGTAGATCTGCAATGGGGGGACTAACGAAAATATGGAAAAATAGAGAAATTACCCCCAGAACAAAGATTAGACTTGTAAAAGCTTTAGTTTTCTCTATGGTCTTATACGGAGAAGAAGTGGATAATTAGAAAGCTTGAGAGAAATATCGATGCTTTTGAGTTGTGGTGTTGATGACATCTGCTAAGAGTAACAAGGATCGACAGAAAGTCTAATATATGGGTTATTGGCAATATAAAACAGAATGGATGCTCGAATCAAGAATAGTCAAGGCATCATTATGCTACTTTAATCATGTCATGAGAGACGGAAGAATGTAATATGAAGTGATGGTAGGAAGAATGCGGAGGGTTATAGAAGCAGAGGGAGACCACGGCAAATATGGCTGGATAGCATAAAGAAAAACTATGGAACTATCTTCAACATGATTCGATCCTCAAGATGTAGGAGGAGTTGGAGAGCTGCTGTCATCGATGTCGCCAGAGGTCGAATACGACTCGACTACACAGGTTAAAAGGTTAATCATTAATAGATTATTCAGATGCTTCATTACCAATAATTATATATATATATATATATATATATATATATATATATATATTTAAATAATATATATCGTATGTACGTCCTTTGTTTGAATCTGATTCTTCTATTTGGAATCCAGATCCATTGTATATCACTAATTATAACCAAATTAAAAATATTCAAAAATATTTCACTAAGCGATTATTTGCTAGATGTAATATTCTAAAATGTTCTTATACCGATAGAATTATTTTTCACAATATTAAATCATTATCACTTCGCAGATTGGTAACGGATCTGGTATTAACGTACAATATATTGAATAGCTTTGTGGATGTAAATCCTACCAAGATATTCGACGTATATAGTACGTATATATTTATATACAGCAATATATGTAGTGAGCCTGCACAACATATCAGAAAGATCCTATGCATAACGAATGAACACCTGAATTACTTCGGCAATAGAGTATCTACTGACTGGAAATCAATGTTACACTCTGTAAATCAATAGTCGGTTTCCGTGACGCATTAAAACATAATTTGTTGATTACATCTAGTTTTTAAATGTATTTATATTATTATTATTATTCATATATCTTTATTTTTTATTTCATGTTTTCTCATAAATAGGGTGATAATCCCCTATTATAATTGTTAGTTTAGCTCTGTCTTTGTGGCATACTTGTGAAAAGTTATTTAGCTTTTTGCAATTTGTGATATGACTCTGGGAGTATGGGTGTCAGTATACATTCTACTGGATCTAGAATATTCCCATGACATAGAAATTGGTCGCCCCTTACCAGAAAGTTGAGTCATCGTATATCTAAAATCAGCTGAGTTACATCATCTATTATGCATACTAATTCATAACTAAACCTTTAATCTTATATTAATAATATATATGTATTGTTATATTATTTTACTTATGGCAAGTATAAACCATCATACTTATTGTCATTTATTATTTATCATTAAATTATTGTTTCATGTAATTTTGTATATCTACACTTAATAAACTATATATCTATCTATATCATACATGTATAACATCATAATATATATATATAAATATAGTTTCTTTTTAATTTTATGTATGAATTTAATTAGTATATCTGTACATGTAATATATGATTACTTTCGTAATGAAAGCTAACACGCGATCAGAACGCCCGCTATCGTCACGTGATGACAACAACACTAGATGACGTAATAGAGAACACTCAACATTACGTAATCACCAGTACACGATGCAGAATACCTCTGTTTCGACGTCTTCCGCTGAACAATCGGTCGAGGTTATTAGTAGCGGGTCCATCAAGATACGAGCGTACTTAATGACCGGTTTCTCCATAGCGATAGGGTTAGTCGGAGTCTTAGGAAATAGCGCATCGATGTACGTTATGCGATCTTCTCGTAAAATCAACCAATCAAAATCGTACACCATGCTGATGAACCAGTGTCTAGTCGATTGCGTGATGTCAGTTTTAGTGACCTCTGACCTGTTCCTGATGTACGCGCTCCCTAGCGGCGATGGTGGTTCGTTTTACTGTTACGTAATACATAGTACGCTAATGCCCACTACGATGGTACTGATATCGTCCTATAATCTGGTAGCGTTATCGCTGGACCGAATGGTCAGCGTGGTGTGGCCGATACGACATCGAGTACTGGTCACTAAGCGACGCTATACCTGGATCTGCGCCGGCATATGGTGTTACGGACTATGTATCACTCTAGCGTTGTTCCTTCCGGTTAACGGACCTCGAGACGATGGAAGCTGCCATTTCTGGAATAAATTCTCGTCACGCTTGAATGCGCAAGTATTTTCGGTTATTTTCAATACGTTCTACAGGTTACTGCCCATAGCGTTAATGCTGGTATCATATACTGTGATCTATATAACCGTCTCGACTATATCTAATGGCAGTAAGGTGAAGATGAACGTGATACGAATGATAGCAACGTGCAGTTTGTTGTTTTTCGTCTGCCATATTTTAAGGGCGTATTTTTCCATACAATCAAGATTTTCGAGTCGAAATTATTTCGATTCGAATATATACTACGTAAGTATTATACTACTACAATGTAATACAATTGTTAATCCGTTTGTGTATAGTCTCCAATACCATGATTTTAAAGCGGAGTTGAAAAGGCAGTGGCAACTGTTATCTAGAAGGCGATATAAAGATGGCATTAATATTAAAATAAGTACAATAACCATATCTAATATATAATAATCATTGTTATTTAATCAGCCATTGTGTAAATGTATACATATGTTAGAATGTATATTAGATTTATATATATATAACTATTATTATATTTACCTACTATTATTATACGTGGCTTTTTATGATATTCTCGCATTATTAATAAATATAATTAATATTGTAATAAAAATAATCAATATATTCTCATTAAATTTATATTATTAAATATACATATATATATATATATATATATATATATATATATATATATGTGTGTATGTATTATATAGTAAAGTATGAATGTATATAGATTAAAGTATTATACCTATATATATATACGCGCGTTATTACCCTAGGGTTATTACATAATATAATCGATATGTTTGCATCCACACATTGTTTTGGCTTTACGATCGGTTTTTACATTAACATAACCATATATTTATTTATATTTTTTATCGTCTGTGGATTCTTGTTATTCACGATTCGTTCTGTTATTATTCTATAAATAGAATTCATCTCAGTGAGAACAACGTACACGTTTCAACGTACTTTTACCGCATTTCACCGGTTTGTACATATTATAATTATTGTTATTAGTATTTTTATATAATTCATTAGGTATTTGACTAATAAAAGTATACTAGCAATACACTTTGTTTCAAATGGCGTTGCGAACAGGATACTAATTCTATTGTAACACATATTAATGTTCATTTAATTATATTATTCAAATAATAATAATATACAAAATATATTTTAAAAAAATTTCAAAAAAATGTCCACACAAATGTTTACAAATATTTCAAAAAAATGTTTAAAAATATTTCAAAAAAATGTTTAAAATTATTTCAAAAATAATTTTTTAATTTCGTATTATTCTTTGTTTGTTTCTATAACTTATGTTATCGTTAGCAAATATTTATACTTTATACTTTCGATTATATTTTCGGCTATGTATTTGCTTAAATAAATTATCAATCAATCAATGATAATAATAATAATATCATTTTAATAATAATAATATTAATAATAATAATAATAATATAATAATGTAATTGTTGATGTAAATTTGCAAAATGTTAATAATACCTCGCAATTGTTGGATTAAAAATCATGCATACAAGCAAATAATCTATCTACAATTAAGTCTATTAATGATTTAACATTTAAAATAGATAAACTATTGTCAATATCCCCAAGTAAATCTTATGCTAGTGTATTATTAGATAATCTTAAAAATTTAAATAAAATCAATAGAGTAATATCATCAATAAATTCACAAGTTAACGTAATTAAATCGAATGATGACCTTTCCTTAAGCTTAAGGTAGGTTCTTAACCTAGGTTCGAAAATATTCCTGAAATATCTGATTGTAAGGATGACTCAGAATATCTTTCTATTTTTTCTAATTCAATATCAGACATATTTAATATATCACTAGATAATATATCTCCAATATTTAATTTTAATTCATCTAAATAATATTCAATTTGATACTATAGTTTAAATAAAAATAAAATTTTGAATTTTAAAATGAAAAGAATCTCGAATATTTAATGATGTATTTATTAGGATATCCTAATATATATATATATATCTTTACCTAGTTCTGAATTAGAGAAGAAAAAAGTTTTACGACATTCTATTAAGGCAAATCTTATAAAATCAAATACCATAC
Organism: Osedax fenrisi; assembly: GCA_964019155.1. Lineage (NCBI taxonomy): Eukaryota > Metazoa > Annelida > Polychaeta > Sabellida > Siboglinidae > Osedax > Osedax fenrisi. The sequence continues at coordinate 100,609,166 of OZ025240.1, read as the reverse complement.
TTAAATGTGTTTTTAATAATTACTCATTTAAATATGAAATTCACGAATTAAAAAATAATAAATAGACTGTCGCAATATAGTATCTGAAAAATATTTTTCAAATTGGGCAGATTCTTTTAGTGATTATCAACAAATATTTTACAATACAAACTAGGTATTCAAATATTAATATAGGTGCTAAAAGTACACATACTACAAAGGAATGACATAATATAGATAATAATAATAATCCCCAGTATTCAATACTCGTGTTTAACTTGGATCTAACTTGGAAACTGGGGGAATCTGGTCCAAACTTGGATCTAGGTGGTGTAAACTTGGATTTATCTGATCCATATTTAACTAGTTGAAACGTGGATCATCATATCCCAGTTTAATCCAAGTTATTGTTTTAAACTGAGATCAACTTGGATTTAGCTGATCCATATTTAACTAGTTGAAACTTGGATCATTATATCACAGTTTAATCCAAGTTATTTTTTAGTCCAAAATATGTATCTATAATATTACCAATTATTTAATTATTTATTATTTTATTAAATTTAAGTACATTTATTGAATCTAAACTAAATAAAAAATATTGAATATTTTTTGATAAATTTATCATATTAAAAAAATGTTTTTTTTAAAAACAATTTATTTAACCAATATATAACAATGTATAACTATAATATATATATATATATAAAATACCATATATTTATAAATACTTATAAAATAATTAAAATCATATAAGTATTTAGGGATCATACCTATATATATATATATAGGGGATATAGCAAAGATTTTCCAAAGGAAAGATATTGCACTCCCTATTTATCTCTAGTACCTACAAATATAAATGAAAAATGAAAAACAACATTAACACTAGATGGCGAAATAATATATGAAATGTTAAATCATATGATATTTTAATAAATAAATTGTTATTATCGACACAACTTTTTTATTATTAATTATATCAAAAAAGTAAAATATGAAACTTATATCAATTTTTCATCCTCTTTCCAATGGTATAACTTTATTATAGCTTTAACAAAAATCTCATTGCTATACCTTTAATATTATATTAAATATATATAATTGATAATATATATCATCATTTATAATATACTATTATATTATATATAAAATATTATAATAATTATATTACATTAATATATATAGGTATAATATAGTGTTTAATTAAATAAACAATATTATATAATCAATATAATAATGTATAATTAAAATGAAAAATATTCACAGCTCCAATTTTAATTTAATATGTTAATAATTGATAGTTTTAGAACATTTAAAATTGATATTGTACTTTTTAACTTTGAATATAATATTCATAAAGTATATTACAAATAACCACTTAGATTTCAACATATAATGATATAGTTTTCTATGCGAATTTTTTAATTTAAAATACATATACAATATTATCCATATAAAAGAATATTATTAAAATATTGACATTTGATGAAAAAACTTTCAGTTCAAAATTACAATAAATATAGAAAATTATTATAATCATACTAATACCGCTAGATGGCCATATCGAATTATTAGGTTACACAAATATACACAAGTGCAATATCTTTCATTTGGAAAATCTTTGGATATAGGTAAAATATCATACATGATGTAACATATAATTATAATATTATAGATCTATAGTTTCGCCAAAATAAAACTGATCTAGTAATACTTATCTAGCCATAATATTAATAACAATATAATATAAATTAGCAGGTATAATATATTAATAGGTATAAATAATATAGAGATATAATATAAATATAAATTTGAATTATTTTTAAACTTGGATTTAACTCGAGTGAACTTGGATTTAACTTGGATTTATCTGGCATTAATCTCGAGTTAAATTTGGATCTAGCTAGTATTAATAGTGTTACCAAATTAGCAGGCTAAACACGAGTTTAAACTCGAGATAAATCCAAGTTAAACACGAATATTGAATACTGGGTCATTTGACAATAACCGTGTATATTTCTCTAACTGTAATAGTATTAGTAATAAACTATCTTATTTAGAAATTTTATTAACACGTGATAAATATTCTTTGATCTGCTTTGTAGAAACTTATCTAAATGTAAGTAATGATAGTGCACTTTTGCTTTTCAATAGTAAATGGTATACATTATGTTGACTAGTTAGACATATTCATGCAGGAGGTGTACTTATAATCTGTAAAAATTATTTAAACCCTATTAGAATATTTTATTCTACGCATATTAATATAGACTACATATGTTTATATATTGATTGTAGTAACACACAATTGGTCATTGGCGATTGGAATGCTAAAGTGGGTAAACAAAATACAGCTGGGTACCTGGTAATTTTAGACTGGGGATTAGTAATGAAAGAGGTGATACCATGGTAGATTTCTGCAGTCGAAATAATATTGTTGTTATGAATATAATGTTCGAATAACATGCAAGAAGACTATATACTAGGAAGTCACCGGATAACATTACTAGAAGCAAGATTGATTATATAGTATGTACAGGTTGATGGAAAAGCTCTATAAAAAGAGCAACATCTATCCCTGGAGTAGACTGTGGCACATATCACAATTTGTTAATAGACATTGTCAATATAAAGCTCAAACAAACTAAAATAAATAAGACTACCCCAAAATATGACCTAGAAATCATTGATACGAAATATACTGTATAAGTCAAGAATAGATTCAGTATACTACACAAATTCTGAAGATATATGGATTGATATACGTGATGCTGTGAAAGAGACGGCTGAGAAATGGATACCAAAAGTAAAGAAGTGGAAAGTTACAAAATGGTTTAATGAAGAAACAATAGAAATAACTGAAGAGAGAAGTAGGGAAAAGGAAAATGTGAAATAGAAAAATATAAAAAACTTAATGCAGAATTTCAAAAAAAGCAATATATAATAAGAAGATAAATTTAAGAGAGAAATGTAGACCAGTAGAAGACAATAATAAAAAAAAAAGGAAGAATAATAGATCTATACAAGGAAATAAAATATATAACTGGATCATATACCGCTAGGTGCGGAGTTATTAATCTAAGTTCCGGAAATACGGCTACTGAAGAAAAAGAAGTTAAAATTAGATGGCAACAATACACAGAATAGCTTTATAGGAGAGATCCTAAAATCACTGATACTTTCCCCGAAACTAGATATGAAGATAAACTTTATATACTAGAAACAGGGGAAAAGGATGCTATCAAGCATATATCAAATCGGAAAATATCTGGATGTGATGGTATACATATAGAGCTTCTGAAAGCAGGTGGAGATGCATCTATACAAATACTGTTAATTCTATACAATAACATATGGAGGACCAAGAAATGGCCAAGAGATTGGCAGAAATCTGTTTATCTCCCGTTATATAAGAAAGGAGATAAGAAAGAATGTGTGAACTATCGCACTATTGCTCTGATATCACATGCTAGCAAGATATTCCTTCGATTTATATAGAACAAATTTAAAATTTCCTTATCACAGAACTACCTATTGAACAAGCAGGTTTTAGAAAAGGAAGAGGAACAAGATATCATATAGCTAAGTTGCGGTGGATGATGGAAACAGCTAAATAACATAACATGAAAGTGTATATGTACTTCATCGACTATAAAAAGGCTTTCGAATGAAACTATGGGTGAGATTCATAGAAATGTGAGTTCCAGTTCACCTAATAGTCCTACTAAGTAAGTTCTACACGAAACAAGAAGCTACTATAAGAACAGAGTTCTGTGAACCTGATACAATAAGCATAAGGCAAGGGGTAAGACAAGGATGTATTGTAACCCCCTTACTGTTTAACATATATACAGAAAACATAATGATAGAGGCATTAGAAGATTGGGATGGGGGAATCAGTATTGGAGGTAGAATGATTACTAATCTGAGATATGCTTACGACACAACACTGATCGCTGAAACTAAAAACGATCTCATAGTAATTATGGAAAGAGTAAAGTTGGCTAGTGAAAAGTCAGGTCTTTATTTAAATGTAGGTAAAACTAAAGTAATGATGACTGAAGACCAAGGAGAAATGGTAGTAGATGGCAAACACATTGAAGTAGTATCTCACTTTATTTTACTAGGATCTCTATTACCAATGATGGATTATGTGAGAGGGAAATACGCATAAGGTTAGCAATGATGGGACTAACGAAAATCTGGAAAGATAGAGGAATTACAATCAGAACAAAGATTAGGCTGGTAAAAGCTTTAGTTTTCTCTATAGTCATATACGGAGCAGAATTTGACAATGAGAAAGCTTGAGAGAAAGATAATCGATGCTGTTGAGTTGTGGTGTTGGAGACGTCTACTAAGAGTAACATGGACCGACAGAAAGATAAATGTGTGGGTTATTGACAATATAAAACCAGAATGGATGCTCGAATCAAGGATAGTCAAGGCATTATTATGCTACTTTAACCATGTCATAAGAGCAGGTGGAATGGAATATGAAATGATGGTAGGAAGAATAAGTGGGTTATAGAAGCAGAGGGAGACCACGGCAAATATGGCTGGATAGCATATAGAAAAACTTATATGGAACTATCTTCAACGTGATGCGAGCCTCAATATGTAGGACGGGTTAGAGAGCTGCTGTCATCGATGTTGCCAGGGGTCGGATACGACTAGATGACACTGATGAATAGGTTATATATATGTTTAAAATTTATTATACAAATAAAATATAAAATTAATAATGTACGATTATTACATATCAGTAACATATAAGTATTACAGATTTATTCGTATAGTATTCGTTTATTTGATTTTTAACATGTTCTGATTGTAATATATTTAAATTTTATCATTTAAATATTAAACTATCAAATAAATTAATAATTTATTTTTCAATATAATTTATTGCTATTTTAGATTATTTTTAATTTAGTTTTGCGGTAACTGTAAACAATTTTTATTTCTTTAATTTTATAATTTCGTATTAATCTTTGTTTATTTCTATAACTTAATGTTAGTAAATATTTATTCTTTACACTTTCGATTATATATTTCGACTATATATTTGCTTATATGAACTCTAATTTATGATACTTATGATATATTTATACTAATTGTCAATTTATATAATGTATAGAATCTGTATCAGAAAATACGTTTTAACATAAATAGAATTTATTAGAGTTGCAAATAGAGGTTGGTTATGCCATCAAACTAGAATTTTAAACCATCACATTTAATATTCCAAGATTCAAACCAACACAAATATTTAAATCCTAAAAATATTGATATTCGAATCATTCAATTGATTTAAATCAAAAAATTCAAGAATTTGAATTCATAAAATCAAAATAAATCCTTTAAAATTATAGAATATATTATAAATACTAAGTTCAGCGTTAAAATTAATCGTCAAAAAAAACTTAACTGATTTTTAAATTAATAATAATAATTATATATATATATTTATATATTATAGTATTTGTGTAAATAACGCTTATTGAACTATATAATAGATATACAAATTAATTTTTGTTTAAATTATTTATATAGAAATAAAAATAAATAAAATAAATTAATTTTATTTTACAAATAAATAAATATCTCTTATTTATTTGCAATTTAAAAGATATCAGAGGTAATCAATTACGATTAATCACTGAAATATAATTAAGTACACCACCTACAAGTATCAATGTAGGAGTACAAAAGTTACAGAGGTCGTGCCCCGCTATATATATATATCATTTGATTAATTACTTTAGTTATGAGTTATTTTTTGCTGGTCAGTTTACAAATCAACAGAGGTACGATTCTCTACCTATTCATCTGTATTTACGTGTATACATTAAACACATTTATTTTATAGTATAGTACATTATAGTATTCAGATTTCGGTAAACTCCAGGGAAGATATAGAAGTTAAACCCTCATATATCGTCCCCTATATTAATGTTACCGTTCCAATGTAATACATAATAATAGTAATGAACTCGATCTGTTACTGGTAGCAGTGATTATTTATTGACGTGAGGGTAATAGTCGATTCTGGTCTTCAGCAGGTAGTCGCCGTGGTTACGGTAATGCACCCGGGGGAAGTGAGTCCTCTTGTACTCCTCTCGGGCTGACCGGTAGTCGGCGTTGGGGTGGCGACATAGCACTTCCGGTACGGCACATCTGTTGTCGTCGGGGTGAATAGGTGTGGGGGTGTGTGTGCGCGTTAGTCGGGTGATTGGTGGGGTATTGCGATCGGGGTTATAGAATATTATATAACACCATTAACCTTTCGCCCATCGAAATCTAATGAAGTATATATATATATATATATATATATATATATATATAGATATCTTAAATTTATTAATTTATTATATTTTTGTAGTATTTTTTGATATTATAATATTTATATTCTTGCATTTAGAATTTTTGTGAATATTTATAGAATATGTAATCTGAATATTAATAATGTAATTTATTACTTTTATGTAACATATATTATAATATATATAAATAAACTATAAATGTAATCCTGATTGGAAAACTATAGTTAAACTTTATAGATAATCATCCATAGATAAACAATAATGGCGTGGATTTTCTAGTACAAAAATCTAAATTATAAATCGTAGATTATTTAAAGAAGTATAAGAATATTATTTCATTACGATATTAAATGTTATCTATAGATATCCTATAGGAATATATCGTATATCAGTATATCTATTCGTAATACGATATTCCACTTACGATAGAATCATATTCTATGTAATTCAATAATACACTACGTAACAACGCTCATTATAGCTAACACACTATATTAATGATCATACTTATAGGCATAGTATACTACGTAGTATACTACGTTTGTGTCTACTACTTTCACGATAACCGGATGAAAAGCGAGATTTACACCTGTCACCGGAGATATTATACTCAACAAATTGTCTCTTGTAAAATTGTGGACGCAACATATAATCAACACACGCATATACGCATGTTCACACGGGCGAATACACGCACACACACTCACACTAGTATAACGTAACTAGACTAACACGTGAGGAGAACGTTCCAGACGATGGAGGTTATTGTTCCAGGCACCCTCGTACTTGAATCTAGGCTGATTCTTGCCGTCGTCATAGATACGGCCGTGGAACCCGAACAACTGGGACAGGGTTGAAGGGGTAGGGTTGAAGGGGGTGCTCTTAGTTGTGTAGTAATATATCGCGATAAGGCTTTAACCCACTTGGTTATTACCTCTATAGTGTTAATAATCAGAGTTTAGTTTGTAGTTTAGGTTTCAATTTAGTGTAGTATATTTTAATTGTTCATGAAAATAACCACATAAATTAAAAATAATATTCACATCGCATAATACCATTAAAGTATAATACTATTGGTATAGTATAGTTCAGAAATATAGTATTAGTATATTAGTATATATTAGTATATAGATGTATATACCAATTTCATACAATTTGCATCTACATTATAAAGTACACGTATCTAATTATTTGTTTCCGGTCTATATTAAACCTATAGGTATACGTGTATATTTAAAATATATGTTTTGAATACATTTTATTCAAAAGCTTAAGCATAAGCTTTTCAAAAGCTTAATCTTTTTACACGTTATTAGTAATATTTTTAATTATACATTATTTAACACTTATCAGATTGTCCTTGGTTTTAACATACAAACAATTTATATTATTTGACGAGAATATATATTACATAATATATAATAAAATCTATACCTAACATATATTTATATATATAATGTAGAATATATATTATATATAATATATATATATATTACTATTCAAAACAATGCACACTATAGTGCTATACACACGAGCCACATAGATAATCTATAAATAGAACGCGAGTATCACGTGAGAGTGACCACCGCGGTCAGAACAATACCTTATTGTCGGTGTTACGCAAGTATCGGGGGTCTTCGCCGGGGTAGTACTTTGTTGTGTTGAAGGGCCGGTCTCTGAATACGGCTCGGTATTCTGGCATTCTGGCATACGTGTGTGTGCGGGTTGTTATTATTAGGGTTATGTTCATATGCTTATGTTCATATATATATATATATATATATATATATAAGGGTCGATGTATGTCCACTATTTATATTCGGTATTCAATACAAAATATATTTATACTTATTATTATACTTATTAAATTTACTATAAATTTTAAATAAATATATAATATATACTATTCTATACTCCAGTCGTTCAATTTTAATTATATATATATATATATATATATATATATATATATATATATTTATAGTGTATGTGTGAAAGTATGTAAATTAAGAGTACGTCTATTAATACACGATTACATCATCGATTATAACCCAATACGTGGCTGTCTCATGTAAAGGCTTTGATTGCACGTCTCGCTAGGAATATCCTTAATCCTGACGTCGTTAAGGGTGTTATGCAACTGGTATTGCGTCATAACGTGACTTTTCGTGATTTGAGTGGCGGCGCCTGCGTGATGACGTCACGTGTTACGTCATCGAAAATCTGGGGGCACACTTGCGAATATTAGCGTATAATAATCGCTATTTATATATATTAAATATGCTTGCTTATTGATCATGAATATTCGTGTAATATTAGCAAGTAGGTTATATAAATGGTTACTTCAAATATATGGCACACATTTAGGTGTTTGCTATAGCATATTATAATATTATAATATTCGCACGTTTTACCTCATTATTATGCAATATAATGATAGGCATAATTCATATCTAATTCGTATTTAAGCAATGTTATGTAAGAGTATTTATAATACACATATACACTTAGAAATATTAGAACTTTAACTATACGGGTATATTTACACTGTTAATACATTTTTTTGATACTCGTAAGATATATGAATTTGTTTATAGAACCAATATTGATTGTGTACCTTTATTGTGACGCTTAAAAAGCGGCAGGATTATTTTACAATGTATATAGTTATGGGTAGTAGTAATTTATATAGTTATGGGTTTCTGATTATATCTAGTTATGTGATGTTATAGTAATTATATATCTATACACATTTGTACGACTAAGTTATTAAAATTAGTCCAAAACTAACTGAATTATAAAAATCCCATAACTATGATATATTCGAAACCCATTACCGTATAAAATTACTAAATCTCAGCTAAATAAATTATAAAAATTCGACTTTCAATAATGTTTCAAAAACCCTAACCAATATATCTATATAATATGGATTTTGGGTTAATATCAATTGTGTATTTTTTCCTTATAAGGTAGGTCCTATTATATATATATTATTTATATTATATATATATATATATATATATGTAATGATATAAATATAAAAATTGAATAACCGACATTTTTAGAAGCATATATAAGAAAGTAATAAACTATAATAAGATTTATTAATAAATATATTTATATTTTATCGTACACAAAATAAATATTAATCGCGATAAACAATTAATTATTAAACACATAATATATTATTTTCTTGCGTATGCTATTTTAAAACAGTTAAAGATACAGTTAAAGATACAATGATGATATTTTACGAATAACGTATTTTTAAATAAATATTTATAATATAATACATAATAATACAATATATATTCTATATAGAATTAATATAAATAATATGTAAATCATAAAAGGATGTATTAGTACTTTATAAAGTGTTGATTTTGTGTTGATAAGTTGGATTTTTGTAGATTATTACGAAATTCAGTATTTATAGATACTATATATATATATATATATACATATATATATATATTGTTATTGTTATTGTTATTTTTATTTGGTGGAGTCCTTTCATCCCATCCAGGAACTTAGATGAAGTTTTCACTTATAACCATATATGGCTCTAATGTCCCTTCGAAGCCGCTCTCATGTTAAGGCATCCATGGTTTTAACGAGAGCCGATCATTTATTTATACACAATTATATAAGATCACTTCTAAATAATATTTTAAGACCCATTTTATAAAATTAATTAATGGTCCAGACGAGGGTCGAACCCGTGTCCTACTGCTTGTGTGTCTGACGCCTTAGCCATTGAGCCACACAGGCAGTAATATACATATATATATATAATAATAATAATATCGAAAACATATTTGTGATGTTCATATTAATTCTGCATATAGTCAATAAATTTAAATTTGAAATTCCAATATTTCGCGCATTATGGTTTTATATTTAGGAAACGGGTTCAAACCCTAACTGTACCAATAACCTATAGATATTATAATAAAATCTAGAAGTAATATTATATAATCGTGTATAAAACCACGGATATCTTAACACGAGAGCGGCTCCGAAGGGACAGTAGAGCCATAAGGAATAAGTGAAATCTCTATCTAATCTATTAAATGGATGAAAGGGGAGCCAACCAAAATAATAATAATAACAATACAAATATAACTATGATGGTGTAATATTACATGTTCGGTATGTAGTATAGTATCGTCACATTATTATATTTATAGGTACTGTATGGAATAAAAGTAAAGTAGAATATTATCAAGTTCTATAAACATTACTTTTATATATATATATATATATATATATATATATATATATATATATCTAATATTTTATTTAATATTATTTTAATTTTATACATAATTTTTCCCCCACAATCACATTGGGTGAACGACTTGATAAGCTCTGCTTTTTCGTTCATCCAGGCTAATGCCCAAACTCTGATTATTATTATTATTATATATATATATATATATATATATATATATATAGACAATAGCGAAACCTATTATATCGATTATTTATTAACTACATATATAATATATTATACTCTCTATAGAGAGTATCTACGAAGACTTGTGTACATATACGTTACATGAACTATCGTGGCGTAGTACCTATGTACCATACATAGCAGCTCTTATGTTACTATAATATCGATTAGTGACGATGCATGACTCATGACTCGCGAGTCATGCATCGTGACTAATCGGAGTCATGAGTCATGCTGCATGAGTCACGGGTCATTAGATATATGGTTGTGAATCGTAGCTGAATGACTATAGGAGTTTATTAGGTGTATATAATGCTATATACTCTAGTATATTATAATAATATAATAGTTTACTATAGCATATACTATATTATACAATATACTCTATAAGGTAATGCCTTTTTCATAAATATAATATTAACTTATATATATATATATATATATATATATATGTGTGTGAGGGTTAGAGTGTACGTCGTATACACATGTGTAACACTGATAGTGTGTGTATGTGTGTGTTGCATCGTTATAAAGAAAGTGGATAAGCAATTGAATGTAGTGTATGGCACTTTCCGCTACGAGCGCTGCAGTCGAAACCCACTATCTGGCCCACTACTTTTTATTTATAATAATATTTATTTATCATATATATATATTGATAATCATTACCAATTTTAGATACTAAAAATAAAATTATATATTTAAAATACATAATATCAACATTCCTCGTAATTTTGTGTATTTAAATTGAAGTTATAATACTATTTTATTGATAATTATAATTTAAATCCATTGATATAGATAGAAGTCACTTTAATCTATTTCGACGAAAAGACTACTGTTTCAATATTTGACATATATAATATGACTAATATCCAATCAAAATCACTGATACCATTTTGTTAATTTATCAATAAAAGTGTCATTCACGTGTCTATCTTTTACATGCATTGCGTGCGTCAATTGCTTATCCACTTTCTTTATATCGATGGTGTGTTGATGTTATGTGTGTATTTGTGTATTTGTTATTTGTTTTTGTTGTTATTGTTGTTGTTGATGTTGTTTTTGTTTTTGAAAGTATTTATTTTTTACATATCATTATAAATAATAATCTATAATGTGTAATATATATCACACACAGATAGTGCATAAATATATAATTCGAAAAGAAATAATCACGATGCGAAACAACGTCAACGTTGATCGATAATACATTGTTTTAATGTAGTATGAATCATAATTTATTAATCATGATTTATGACACACTGCGAGAATTTTGAAATTCAAAGGGAAGGGGTAATTTTGTACCACTCATAGTTAATGAAACGGGTAATTAGTTGGTGTAATATAATGTAATTGGTATTTCGTAAAACTCTATATATAGAGTTTTATATAGAGTCTATAGACTATAGCCTATATATTATTTTTTTAAGTTGTATTTTATTTCATAAATCATATCATAAGTTAATGGCAATAGTATGTAAGTGTGTACGTATGTATGTGTATGTTTGTGCGTGAACGTGTGCATGCACTAACCATATAAGTATTCTTTATCATTAGGGAGATACGTATATCTTCGGTACGACATATTTCCGAATACAATCTAAACCTACGTATGATGCAATATTACGCAGCGCAAACTTCACATACAACACAATAACGTATTATATAATACTTTAAACATGTCATTGCATTGTGTATTCGAATTCGCGATACAAATTAGTCATCGGTAATGGCTATAATCAAAGCGGGTTAATTGGATTATAATGTTTCCTATAGCGTTCTATATCTACTATGCATACACTAATGGAATACTCGCATAGAAACTACGAAGGTGGATTTATTTGTCGACCCTGCGTATATTTACATTATGAATGGCTGCATTTCTAGGCTAGTATAATCAGTTACGCCCACTTTCAATATTGCATTACTGGGGTCACGTTGAAAGTGTTTCTCGTTACGACGCACGCCACACGACGCACGCCAACGTTAATTACCGGGGTTATAGATCGATTAGTACACCACCGCACAACCACTAGAGGGGCCTATTGAATAATAGGGTACGCCCACTTTCGAGTGCGTCGTTGGACCTGAATAATAACTATCACATGACCGCAAGCGTAGTTAGGTCTCGGATATTTATACAAATCAATATATTGACAGATCGATAATGTATAAATAGTACAATATAAATATCTATAATCGATACATGAATAACCAATAAACTATAGACTAGATACCTATACAACTATTGTTATATACGGTTGAGGAGATCTAGCTTTAGTAGTATCGATGTAACTTTATAATTGTTATATTCCTTAATATGTTTAAGTATAATATTATATAGCAAAGTGTATATATACACTATATTAATATATAATATAGTATACTATATTGTATATTATACACTTATATCTAAACAAATATTTATTAACCAATAGTTTTATAAATATAATTTAAAGTTTAGATTTAATCAGGTCAAATACAATGTTGAAGTTATAATAATTAATCTTAATTATTATATATATTATCTAATATTTATATATTTAAATTGAATTATGTATATATCTAATGTATAGATATATTTAAAAAATGAAGTTTTGTTATACTTTATACATTAATCGGCTATGGAAAATTTAAACGAATGTCACCTATGTTTAATGCCAAGGTTAAAGTCAAGGTTAAGTATCGATATGTGATACATAAGGAATAGTAATAACATATAGTGTCATACTAACGTAAGCGATACAAGTTTGTGATCTAGGTAAAGAATAGTTTATAGCATGTATACTTTATATTATAACTTTACGTGCGTTATATTATATTTATTTGTTTTGTTTACATTACATTTATTTTTAATTATTAAATAAAAAATATTTACATTGTTTTTGTTTTGATAAGTAGGAAGTAAAAGTGTATACTATATAATGTATAATATACAGAGCAAATGTATATATATATATATATATATAATTATATATCCTTAAGGAGTATTCTAGTACTCAAGAGGTCCTTTACATATGTTTGTAACCATACGGATGAGTTATATTTGTGAAATTGCATTCGTTAGAAAGAACAATGATTGTAACCGAAATTAAACATATGTTTAATGTACACAATATAATATTTATCGTACTGACTCACGTTAAAAACCACTGTATTCTTTAGAATTCGCTTATTAACTATGCTAATTTAGAGATCTTAAATTGTATTGTTAGAGCAACAAATTGTCATTTCCGTGAAAATATTTTAAATATTAATTACAAATTTAAACTTTAGTTACCTACATTTTAATTTATTAAAAGTAAATATTGAATGTTTACAAATTTCTATATAATTTCTATAAATATATAAATATTTATATTTATATTCAATACATGTTATAAAACAATGGTGATAAATGATTAGAAAATATTATTTTTACAATTCATAAACACAATCAATAACTGGGAAAAACTTAACCAGACTTAATTAAAACCAGACCTAGTACTCAACTCTAACAGCAGGCTCTTCGTGCCACACCCTGGAAACTACTTTTAGTAGGCTAATGCTGTGGGGGATTTCAAAGAGGGATGGGCTCCGTTGATTTTATTTGCCCAATATACGCAAATGATTACAAAACAAAACTTAACCACCACACCGGCTCGGACGTCGCCCGGGAATATAAGGTTCGCATTATTTATTGCAAATCAGGATAATAACGTTAATATGGTTACTGATGAACAAAATAAATATAGAAAAGAAGAAAAAACACACATATAGGTGCTTGGAACGTACGACGTACGTACTTTACGAGAAGAAGGTAAACTAGAAGAACTTACTCATTAACTAGATAGATATAGGTGGACTGTTGTAGGACTAAGTGAAGTACGCAGAAAAGGAGTGAACGAAATAAAAACCACATAAGGTCACAAACTTTACTACATTTGAAATGACAACAAACACATTAATGGTGTTGGATTTTTGATAAACAGTGACGTAACACGCATGGTTATGTTCTTCACTCCGATAAATGACAGAATAGCAATAATAAGACTGCATGCATCCCCTTTTAACATATCAATTATTCAAGTATATGCACCGACAACAGATCATACAGATTAAGAAACTGAAATATTCTACAATGAATTGCAAAACTCAATCTCACAAATTTCAAAGAAAGATATAATGGTGATTCAAGGTGATATGAATGCAACAATTTGTAAGGATACACATAAGAATTGGGGATCAACTTCTGGAATAGGTTGCATTAACAAACGAGAGAGGATAACGACTTATGGAATTCGCAAAAACAATCGAGTTAAAAATTGATAATACATTTATGGTATGGTATGGTATGGTATCAGATTCGGGTAAACCCCAGGGAAGATAAAGAAGCCTTTGCGGCTTTTCTAGTTATCAACCCATTTTAATTTTAAACAGTTCATAAATACAATAATAAGTTTTGACTTCCTGTTTACAATAATAAAATAATAAAATTTGAACTGTTTAAAAAATCATCATATTACCGTTAACGATTACACCATTTCAATTATTTAAAACAATTAAACAAAAAAGGATAAATAAATAAATAAAGTATATTGATAATTGAATGTAAGATAAAAATAAAACTAAATGAATAACAACTAATAAAATAAGAAACTAAGAAGATTAAGAAATAAAAGATTTGGAAATTAAAAGCAATGTACATTAAAATATGTTACTGTGTAAAATTTTAAATAAATAAGTTTTACAAATATATAAAAACTAAAATACTAAAATAAAATAATTTTGAACAAAATAAATAAACAATAATACTGAAGAAATATGGAAAAAATACGTATAAACTCTATAATTGATATATACTAGACCAATAATACCGACAAAATATAGATAAAAAGTCATATATAATAGTAATAAAAGAGAAGAAATTGTAACGAAATTGAAAATAAGTATGTTATAAAATAAAAATAAAACTAAAAGAATAAAAACTAATAGAATAAGAAACTAAGCAGATTAAGAACTAAAAGACTTGGAAATTAAAAGCAATGTACATTAAAATATGTTATTGTGTAAAATTAAAAATTTATCCCGCACAAACAATAAAGAAAACTAACTTGGCATAGCCCTGGAGGAATATATCATAATAAAATCGATTATATTTTAGTGAGTAATCGTTTTTCAACAAGTGTGAATATAAATAAGACTAGTTCATTACCTGGAGCTGACATAGGTAGTGACCATGACATGCTGATGATGATTATATTTTATTTGTGATCATATTAAGGTAACATTTGTATAATGTTATAATTTACATTTTTTAAATATCTCAACATACAGTTCTAGCTATGTATCTCTTAATATTGATAATAAAATATGTAATTATACCAAAAATTCAGGCTGATACTTCATTTTGAATACTTGCATTAAATGTGTATATTTACATGTTAAATTTGAGAACTGTGGTATCCCCTTAACTTTCGTATAATCATATTCGTATAATTATGTTGTGGTGTATCCCTATTTATTGTATTTGTGCGTACATTATTTTATGATTTTTGGTATTACATGGAGCTTATGGGTTAAGTTGTATAAGTATAACATAATGATTATTTTGGATATTAGCAGATATATTTGTGTAGGTCAAGTAGTAAAGTCTCAGTATTGTGATTTGGATTAAATCAATACGTATTGGAGTATGTAATTTATTATGCATAATATATTGGGTAATATGGTTTGTGATTATGTGTTCTATTAGTTTAAATAAAAAAGATATATATTAATGAAAATACGAATTTTAAAATTTGTTAATATTATAAGTTTTTCAATATATGCTAGATAATATAATATTAGATATTGTATTTGATATAATTTATGTTTTACCTAGTTTGTTTATGTATGTTGATCTTAAAAGGTTATCTATATTAATTGCTATGTATACGATTTGTATTTTGTTAATGAACATGTTTGCAAATTTACCAGTTTAAATAGTTCAGTCTGATTTAATTGACTTTCTAAGTTGTAAAGGTTATATAAAGTAATTTCATGTCACGTTTTTGAATATTAATTGTATGGTGATAGTTTTGTAATGTTATCCGTTTTCCTAACTCTTTCTTTTTTCTTGTATGTTCGATGTAAGTCGGATAGTTTTGGTATCCACCAATTTATAAGGCATTTTTATTGTTACTTAATATTTTAAGAGAGGCTTTTATCTAAGAAATGTAATCAAAGTGTTGGTTTATTTGATGTGTTGCAATGTCAGTAGTATTCTTGTATACAATATAGTATATACTATAGTCGAGGATTACCAGTTTATAAGTCATTTGTATTGTTATCATTATTAACATTTGTTTGTTAATGGTATGTAATAGTGTCTTGTATAGTTGAAGGTTTTGTTTATTTTAGATATGTATATAATGTGTATATAATGATATATAATATAATTTTCATAAATTATTGACCCTATTAATATAGATGTATTGTTGAAAGTATTCCTATTGATATTCTTCTTCCTATTGATTCCAAGTAAAGCGTGGTGATTTTGTCGTATGTCGGTTTATTTATGTATGATATAATATTGAGATAAGTAAGTAGGTGTGTGTAAGTAAGTATGTTTGATATATGTACTGATTTTAAATTAATATCTAATCATCTATACCCTCTATATGCAGATGAAATACAAAAAATATGCAAATATAGATTAAATTTAATAATTCTTAACATTATATATAAACAAAGTGATATTGGGGGTATTGAAATTCATTATGGTAGGAAGTTATATAAATAGTGTTAAGTAATTAAGTACTGACAGGTAAGTGATGAGTAAGTATTTAAGATATGCTGAAGTTAAATGTATAACGTTATGTTCCTCAGTACATACGGAATTAAAAGGCATTCAAAGTTCCTTATTTATTATTATATAATTGATATTTTATGGATATATTAATATTATAATATATATATATATATATATATATATATATATATATATATATATATATATATTAATATTATACTTGATATTTTATGAATATATTAATATTATAATATATTATATATTATGGGTTATTTTTAATTTAATTAATTGATAACACACACACACACATACACACATATATATATATATATATATATATATATATATATATATATATATATATATATTAAACATTGACTTGTATCGGGGTATACCTCAATTTATATATTAATTTTAAAAATAAGTTTGTTTGTAACATATTTTATTACAAACTTCACATTTTCCACTTAACTATCATATCACGATTAGAAATCAAAACATTGGTAGTTTGACAAGGTCATGGGGAGAACGAATACTATGCGGTTTCTTTATGCAGTCGATCTTTGGCAGATGTCACGTGAGCCATGTTACGAGACATGTTTTTCGGTGGTCTGTTAAGGCGATGATGCAATGGTTATAAATAGAATATTCTATTATTAGCTTAGCATATTATAGCGAGTGATACTAGATATGTTCAACACAAGAGTAGATATATGTAAACATTTATCAAAAAGTGTTATTAATAATAATATTGAATATATATATATATATATATATAATAATAATTATTATTTTTAATTATAATTTGTATTGTGTTAATGAAATGTAAAATATTACGTCTAGATTGTTATATTAATGTTAGAGTCTGGTATTTTAAAAATCGAACAACTAGGCTTCTAAAATTACCTGTTGCCTGATAACTAATGGGCATATGCACTTCCACCAACTTATTATGACATTTCAAGAGCGTGCTTCAAATATAATAGGTATGATATCATACCAATATATATATATATATTTGGGTAGTTAAATATATAGTAAACAGCTTTTACAAAGTATACGAGATGTAATGGACAGTCAATGTAATTTAATTGAACATGCTGAATATTTAGTTATGCTATATATGGAACTGATATATGAGTGTTTAAGGTATATGTGTTTAGTTATAATAGTGAAATATTTATAATGAGAGGTCAGTATACTGCAGTATACTGCTAATTAAATGTAGATTTTATTTATATATATGTATACAGGGTCTATTTAGTTGAGTAAAACTTAACTTATAATTATTGAGAAATAAATCGAAATCTCATTATGTTTAATCCAGGTTACTGTGAGGTAAATATTGTCAATGTTAGGGTCAAGAAGCCTATGTGATTAACTTGATATTTCGGATATAGAAAATATAAAGGATGGATGAATTAAGTTAGATATAGAGATATTTGGTTTACATAGTAGAATGGATTATATAGTATATATTGAATTTCTAGGAATAATAATTATACTGAGAGAATAAAGTTGGGTAATTGGAAGTCATTGTGAGGATTGAAGTGATGAATGAGTATCACATGACGATTAATTCAGTTATTAAATACTTAATTTATATATATTATATAATGTAGTCCACATATTATATGTGTCATTTGATATATAAATGTGATTATTGTACCAGTCATTCTTATAAATAGTCAAATAACGAAGTTAAACTGAACTCGTAAAATCATTAAAATAACCTTTGGATGGGGCTGTGTTAGATTATATTGCGTGGAAAAGAACTATTCCAAAGGTTCGTGAAATAATATATCATTCAGCATGCATATATAAATGCCTATATACTAAAGTATTACTGATGAGTGGAATTTTGGAAAAGAACATAATGAAAAGAAGTGGAAGATAGGGGAACTGGATGTGAACGAATGTGAGATGGATTTTTGAGCCAAATATAAAAGATTATTTCATTATACTCACAACATGCCTTGGTACATCTATGATTGTTATCCACTTATATTGTAAGCAATTATGCGTATTAAGACAAGTGGCACTAGTTATACAAGTACTTATATATTGTATATGTTAGGCATATTGATATATATATATATACATATTATGATAACACATATTACAAATAATATTAGAAACACGTGTATTATAAATAGAATAAATACTATAAATGTAAATAGGATATAATAATGAAGTGTAACGCTTCAGCGATTTTAAAAATTTAGAATATATGAATGATATAAATGTGAATAAATATAAAACTGATGAAATAAAATAATATATAATAATTATAGAATTACATTATAGGTTCATAGAACATATATAAGGTGTCTTAGGTATAATAACGTATATAGATGTTCTATTGATGGGATAGTGTCTTATAACAAATGTAGTAATATTATCAACTAATAAATATAAAGTAAAAAGTATTATCGCATACATTTGAACTCATACACGCTAACACACAGCACTAAACATCAAGTATTAATTATGCATTAACTGTGTGACACTCACATTTGTTATTACGGATTAGTATACTAAGTAATAAGAAATTATAAAATTTAAAAACAATACATGTGAATAGTCGAGTTTTCACGAAAATAATTTCTCGAAATAAAACTAAATTGGATAAAAGCAGACATGCTTATGAAGCTAAACATAGTATTATAGAGTTATAATTATAAATAAGGCAGGTATAATTCGCTAGGGTTGATAATGGAGAAGATGATGTACAGATATAAATAAAAAAGGAGGCTGATTACATACGGTGATGATTAACATAATGTATGGTAGACAAGCATATGCCCATATATAGATTATCTCTCTATGTAGATGATATTATGAATAATGATAACTACAGGAAGTAAGAGGTGGTGCTTTGATGTTTATGTAAAGAACAAGCTAAGGAACTAATGATCGGAAGGTAGACGATTGACACATAAGGTAGATAGATCAGGGATGTATTCAAGTGGTGGAAGCGTTACTAATAATAATATTACTAGGTAATAATAGAGTAAATGTTTCACTGCGCTACACACATCAAATATATATATATATATATATATATATATATATATATATATATATATATATATATATATATATATATAATTGCTATTTTATATTTATTTTATGTTGGTGGAGTTCTTTGATCCCATTCAACTACTTATAATATTTGTGTACATACTAAATATATATAATATATTAGACTTTTAAAGTAACTCACATATTAATTATAATTAAAATTATAACTATGATTTTAACGAGAGCCGATACTTTTGTATACAAAATTATATTAGATTACTTCTAAATATTATTTTAATACCTATGTTATTGGTCCGGATAAGGAGTAAACCCTCATCCTTCGTCTTGTGTGTCTGACGCATATGTGAGCATATGTGCATTTATTTTGTATATATATATATTTTTATTGTTATTGTTATTTTTATTTGGTGGAGTCCTTTCATCCCATCCAAGAACTTGATTGAAGTTTTTTTAACTTATAACCATATATGGCTCTAATGTCCCTTTGAAGTCGCTCTCATGTTAAGGCATCTATGGTTTTAACAAACGCTGATCATTTAGTTATACACAATTATATAAGATCACTTCTAAATAATATTATAGACCCATTTTATAAAATTAATTAATGGTTCGGACAGGTCTCGAACCTGTGTTCTACTGCTTGTGTGTCTGACGCCTTAGCCACTGAGCCACACAGGCAGTTGTAATGTACATATAATATATATATATATATATATATATATATACATTACTAATTTAATCATATTGTAATTATATATGCTATGACGTAGTAATCAATAAACAAACTCGGTATCAGTGGTATAAAGCGCTCCCATGTCATTAAGATCCGTCATTTTTACTTTCACGTGGTCACTTTCGTAAGAGTGTTTATCTCCCGTGTAAGAAACTTTCAAATGATGAACTCCGCTGCCGTGTTGAAGTTTATCTTTGTTGTAGCTGATTATGGGCGTGGTTATAGAAATATACATATATATATATGATAATATATAGTTTATTTAAAACTCTATAATATTATAAAATTTATATAGTGTGTATTGAATGAATAGTTAAAATAGACAATAATAGAGATATACAGTACAGCCTTTATTATATATACAAATTATAAATATAATCGTATAACCGAGATTACAATGAATTGTATTGAATGTATACATAATGAGTGGGGAGGTATCATATGATGGGTATATCAGGCACAGTGTACCTAGATTGTAGGTACATCGTACATGATACTCTAACTGTCTCGAGGTGATAGTGTAGTGACTGGTTTAATATCTCTATATATAACTTAGTGCAATGCTGATTTTATGACATAATGCTGTTAAGTTCACATGCATATATATGTGTGTGCATATGAAAGTGGGGGCAAATTCCAAAGGTATATTGTAGGCATGAAAAACTATCTAATGAAAATCATCTCCTACTGATGTATATTACATAAATACGACTATGATATAATTGTCATGACAACATCTCTTTTTTGTGTAAGCATGCTTAAATTCAAAATTGGTGGGAATAAACACGAAATACCCCTTAAAAAGTCAATGAGATAGAATAACGCGCGGGGTGGTGGATGTTGACTCACTAGATGTAGGCGATCACCGATATCGTCGCCAGCATAACGCACAACAACAGACTGGATATCAGAACGAAGGTCGAGAAGCCAAGGTCATCGAACCAGTAACCATCGGAGGAAGAATATTCGTCTGTAGAAGAGGTGTGATGCGACATTATGGCGGGGTGTATATGTGCTTATGTTGTTAATAATGTTATTGTCAATAGTTTAAATTATATATATATATATATATATATATATAGGTGTATATATTATATATCTGAACTTGAATCCCTTTTTGATTCAATCTCTACAGATTATTTGATAATTCTTGGTGATTTTACTGTTCAAGTTAATACACATTCGTTATACTCTGAATCCTTTAAGAAGCTTAATTTTGAATATTCTTACAATCAACTTGTTGATTTCCCAACACATACTAGTGGTAATACTATTGACTTGAAAATTATTCCCTCAGATTCAGCTATTATTTCAAAACCCACTCAAGGTAATCTCATTTCTGACCATTATATAATTTCTTTTGATATACTTATCTCTCCTTTTATATTTAGTGACCATGTAAAATACTACAGAAACATTTCAAAAATAAACCTACAATTGTTTATCAATTCTGTATATGTTTATATATATATTCATAACACATTTTTAGCGAATTACATATCTTATAGTAATTTTAATGACGCATTACGATATTATCTTGATACACATTCACCTTTAACATTTATTACCAAGAAATATGGTGCTCACTCTCCTTGGTTTAATAATGACCTTATTCTTCTAAGGAAAAGACTTCGTTACCATCAGTTGAAATTCAAACGAAGCAAATTTTTTAGTCATCTTGAATCTTTCAAAAATATAAGATATTTGTAAAAGAAAAAGTTATCAGCAGCAAAATCTTCCTTCTATACTGATAAACTTAATAAGTATAGCACTTCCTCCAAAGTGTTTTTAAATTAGCTTTTTCTATAATTGGTAAAAATCGGAATAAAAAACTACCAGATGGTTCTGATGATAATATTTGTTCTTTATTTGCTGAATTTTTTTAAACTAAAGTTTTAAAAATAATATAAGATTTTCCTGTAGTAGATTCGATTTATTTTGAAATTCCACCCTCTTTCTATGATACATACTGGTCTTATTTTAATGTACCCACTTCTTCTGTTGTCCTTTCTCTCATGTCTTGTTTTAAATCCATTTGTATTTAATAGAATATCTTCGGTAAATATCGAGTAAACTTGTCGGCTCCATTTGATCACACTCACAGCGTTCCTCAAGGATTAGTACTGGGTCCGATTATTTTTATTTTGTATATTCTTCCCATAAATTTGATTTTTTAATAATACCAATATAATTGTTATCACCTCTTTGCTGATGACATACACATTTATACTTTTACCACCTGGTTCTGATATTGATATAATTCAAATTTTAATTTATAACTGTATTAATGATTTAATCTCTTGTTTTTCTCTTTCATTACATATTACTAACACTAATAGCATTATACTTTCTAGATATCTATCTTCAATTACTCTCACTCATTCATTCCTTATCTCACTTCCTATCTCAAACACTACCACTATACTAGGTTTTACTATAAATAATGCATTATATTATTCAGTACATATATCAAACACTGTCCTAACTGCTAATTATTTACTGTATAATATAGGCAAGGCTTGTTCTAAGCTTACATTTACTTTAACTAAATCATTATTACATTCATTAGTATTTAGTCGACATAGATATTGTAATTCGCTTTTCATAACATTCCAAAAATTGAAAAAATTATTCGCATATTATGAAAGCTAAAACGTACTGATATACCCATATATATACATTCCATAATGTCGACTCTCGGGTAGTTGAAGTTTCGAGATATATGCAATTTTCGTATTCCTTGAATTACTCACAAGACTATATATATATATATATATATATATGGGAATTCCGGAATACCTATCGAAGGGAGTCATAATTCGAGCAATACTCGTCCGAGTCGCAAATATTAGCTGATAAAACTCTATGTGCCACTTGTCTCATCTATATATGCAGATGCTGCTTTCTCTGTTACTGCTCCGAATTACTGGAACAGTATCTTCCCGATAAATTACCGACCTTATTATATTTTATTACTTTTAAATGTCGACTATATTCATATATGTTATCATTATATTTCTTCTTTTTAAATTTATTATTATTCGTGTAATTATTTATTTGTTTTATTATTTCAACTTGACGCATATAAACGATCATCGTTTTCAGCTGACTCAATAAACCTTTCTATTATTATCATAACAGTTTGAATCCAGGTAGTTATTGTTTTTCTCTTGTTGTTATCAAGTAATTAATAATCATTGAATCAAATACAATACAACATATTTTACTATTTTTTTTAATTGTCCTGGGCCCCTCACATGTATGTTTAAAAT
>OZ025240.1:100401445-100576445 GCA_964019155.1 Osedax fenrisi | reverse complement strand
GTATTTGAAAGAGAGAAACATTTATTTAAAATGTTAGTGAGATTAAAAAGATTACAAATAATAATAAAAACATATTAATTGTAATAGTAAATATTGGTATATTCTATCTTTTTAGATGGATATCGGTGGAAGTTGAAAAATGTATATCAAAATATGGAATAAAGATCAGAGAAAAATAATCAACATTTTAAGATAAGAAATAAATTGGAATCAGACGGATAATTAATAGTATTAATATTATTTACAAAATATGTATTGAATGGTGAATATATTGAATCATGTCTTTGCTAAAAAATATGCTCATTACATGAAGGAGAATAATATAATGATTTATTCATTTGACTATTTATCAATAATAATACAATTACTTGTCAATAAGGAAATCAAAATAAGAATAGCTAAATCATGGGCATCTTTAGACACATTAAGATCCATATATGGAAATCACAACTCAATACAACTTTAAATATGAACTTCTTCAGAGCTGTGGTATAATCAGTTTTATTATACGGATTTGAAGCTTGGTCCCTAACTAAGATATACTAGAAAAAGCTAGATGGAACTTATACAAGAATGTTGAGAGCCATAAATATATCATGGATAGAGCATCCAAAGAAGATTTGCCTATACGGAAATATTCCACCACTGACACACCAAACACATACAATAAGTATACAAAGAACACGTTTCGCAGGCCATTGTCATCTAAGTTTAGAAAAAGATATTTTGTAGTGGACGCCGAATCATGGAACAAAACAGCTCGGACGGCTGAACAAATCTTATATAAAATAGCTATGTGATGATACGGGACTGACGACTGAAGAACTAAAGACAGCAATGTAAGACGACGTGGCACAAAATTGTTTAAAGTGCTCGAGAAACAATCCCGATCGGGTAAGGTAAGTTAATATATACTATATTATATTAACATATATATATAGTATAACATAGTTACTATATTATAATATGGTATATAATAGTTTAGTATACTATAATATATTATATTGTATAATAGAGTAGAATATAGTATAATATTGTATAGTATAGTATAGTATAATATAGTATATTATAGTGTAATATACTATAGTTTAGTATATTGTGCCATAGTAAATAATAGTATATTATAGTATATTATAGTATAGTATAGTATAGCATAGTATAGTATGGTATCATATAATTAGTATATTAATATATATATTATATTATATAATAGCATACAATAATATAGCATATAATGCCATAGTTTGCATTAGTTTAACATATTACAGTATAGAATAGCATAGCATACTATACTATCATATTCTTTAGACACAGTTCTCCTCTATCAATCACTTTTCCTTTTATAATATTTATTCCAACTGCTCAATCTATAACTACCCTTGGTTTCACTATAACATCTCACATATACTTCTCTCCACACATTAATAACATGATAAGCACTGCCAACTATTTTCTATATAATATTAGAAAATCTCATTATAAGCTTACCTTTTCCATGACATAATGTTTAATTAACTCGCTAGTATTCAGTAGACTTATCTATAACTATTCATTATTATGTAATTTACCTGTTAACCTGGTGTAGAAACTTTAGCGTGTTCAATTTCATGCTATACGTGTGTTATATAAACTAAACTATGCCTCAACAGTTTCTATATCTGGTTTAATTAGACCACTAGAATTGCTTGAGTTTATATATATATATATATATATATATATATATATTTGTAAACGTGGGATATTGTGTATTACTCATAACGCTATACACATTGGATTTCTAAATATCTAGCTCAATCTATTATTATTCAGAGTTTTAACCGATCTAGTGTAAGTGCCACGTAATGAAATTGTGACACAACATATTTAGACTACTCTCAATTAGATTTCCCGGTTATTGCTCCAAAATTTAGTGGACTTCACTGCCATATGATATTAATTGTACATTATAACTTTCATAGTTTAAACGTAAACTGTATGTCCATATTAAATCATTATAATTCGTTATATTTTGTTATTCATTTTATATTTATTTTGTTTTTGTTTTTTATTATCTAATGACACCTATAATCACCATGTTTTTTTGAAGTCATAATAAACTATATTTTATTGTATAGTATAATATAATATGGACGAATAGAGTATAGTATATTATAGTATAGTATAGTATAGTAAAGTATAATAAAGTATAGTATAATATAGTCAGGGCCGGCTTAAGGGGGGGACAAATCGGGTAATTGCCCGGGGCCGCAAATTTTGGGGGGCCCATGAATTATTTGAGACATTTTTTTTTACTATTTATATTAAAAAAAAAATTTTCTTTACTATTTTTCTTATATATTATTAATTCTAATTAAAAAAATAAAAATAATATAATAAATTAATTAAATATGAGTCATTTAGGCCGATTTGAAGAGTGAATTTTACAAAAATTTCTAAATTGACACGAAGATATGGTGGAAACAGCTACATGAAGATTTTGGAGCACATGCTAATAGTGATAACATAGATCTTCTCACACATCTCTGATTGTTAGATCAAATAGTATGAAACCGATTTATAAATAATTGTTTGATAAACTAGAAGGTGATAAATGATAAACGTAGTAAGGTATTATTAACCATAGTTAAATCTTAACAATTTATAATTCTATAATTAGTTTACAAAACAAAAAGTATACTTTTTTTTATTAAAATTAAATATATTTTATAAGATATATTTTAACTATGATTTCTGATATTTGTAAAGGATTATATTGATTATAAATTACGAAAAAAACGATATTCTATATAGATTTATAATTGTTATAGTAATTAAAAAAATAGATATTTTCAAAATAATTTTCTCAAAATAATTAACTTTCTCTATCTTATGCTCGTATTAATCAAATGTGTATATTCTCATAGTGTATATATTATTATAGTTGTATTAGTACACATAATATATATATATATATATATATATATATATATATATATACATATATATATATATATATATATAATAGTTTTAATTTAAATAGGATTATTCTGCTTTAGGTTATTCCTATAGTATTGTTAATAATGTCTATTGATGAAAGGGAATTATGTACATAAAATGATTATCTTTTTCAACATACTATCATTACAGAAAGATATTATATATATATATATATATATATATATATAACATACATATAATACTAAAGGCATTTTTGCAATTATCCACCTATTACTTGCAAATGAATGTTTAGATTGACATCACCTTCATCTATCTATTTACAAATAAATACACACAATGGCGATATTCTTATTGGAGAATAGGTGATAAGTTATCACTGATAACTACATAATTGAAGACATACAAAATTCAAAATATTATATTATATATCATTGTACTCAATTCCATATATATCACATCGATATATATTATCGTTATTTATATCAAGTTAGGTAGGTATTATAGCCTACTATTATTATATAGGTATTTATTGATTTACGACGTACGATTGTACGTTGAGATTCATTATCACTGATAATTTATCAGTTATAATTTATTACATTGGTCAATATTTAGCTACCGATCTATTAGAATTTTTTCAATAATAATATAATTATAATAGATTATAGAGCTCAAAGTTATGAAAATTCCAGCATATGTCTGGAAGATTCAATGACATGAAATATATTATAATAACCATAGTCCATTGTCAATATGGATTCACATATCTACACTGTGTATTCCTTAAATCTGGTTGGGCAAAATGCCGTTAAATCTTCGACAAGTGTAGCAATATTCTTTGCCTTCATCCCAAATCAATATAATTTATTTAGCCAAGCTATATAAAGAATATATTAACATCTAGATTAAAGAAGAATATAATATCTTTTATTAAAAGCATTATCGAATATAAAATGGTGATCGCAATCAGATTCTGTTAGTGCAGTCTCTTGAGGACTTCTTATAATTACATAATTTATATCTGATATTATATATGTTAAAATATAACTTAAATTACATTACTAGAGTCAACGTATTTATTCAATAAAATGCAATTTTAGAATTTGAGACTTCGATATAATGAAAACCGTGGAGCTAATTACTTTGTAGAATAAATTCGATCAGAAAAGTATTGCAATTAGGTTACATTGAGATAATAGCGGTAATACAAAATATTGATGCACTCTATAAATCAGTGGTTCCCAACCTATGGGTCATTGAGTATTTTGTGTAGGTCCTGATCCAATTTCTAAAAAATAATATAAATGCTTTTATATGCAAATTTGATTTATGGTCGCGAAAAATTTAAGATGGAAATATATATTTAGATATATGTATATAAATTTTTATATGATTATTTTATGATTAAAGTATAATAATAACAAAATAAAATGTGTCATTGGGTCATGGTATATTTTTTAATTAAGAATTATAAAAAAAAGGGTCACGGTGAAAAAAGGTTGGGAACCACTGCTCTAAATATATATGCGAGAAAAGAAATTATTATGAGGAGTTGATTAAAGTATACAAACAAATTACAAAATAATTAGTATAATGATAACATATGATAAAATTGAAGAGTTATAAATATTAGTTTTTGCCAAAATGGCCCATTTAATATGTTATTAAATTATTATGGGGCCCATACGTTTTTTTTGCCCGGGGCCCATAGTATGCTTAAGCCGGCCCTGAATATAGTATAGTATAGTATATTATGGTATATAATAGTATATTATAGTATAGTATAGTATAGTAGTATAGCATTAGTGAATATACTGTATTTAACTATAGTGTAATATAGATTACTATATTTAATTTATATATATATATTGGGTAGGGTAGGGTAGATTATATAGTAGGGTAGGGTAGAGTATATACCCTACCCTACTATGCTATATTGCATAGTATTGCATAATATGGAATAATAAGGCATAGTTTTTAATATATGTATAAACCTATTATATTCTGTTTTATTTACAATCCTTTATTCGCTAATATATATATATGTTTACACTACTGTACGTTATATAATAAAGAATATGTATAGCATATAATTATTAATAATTAATAATGTTATTAAATAATTAACTTACTAATTAAATATATTTTATAAATTTTACAAAAAAAATAAAAATAATGTTACGAAATTGTAAACAAACTTGTATAAACAATATATACTATATAGGTAGTAGTAGTAGTAATAGTATTTATTTATACACAAAGATTAATATAACATTCTACAATGTGTTTAACTGTTTGTCGAACAGTTTACAGGTGTGGGTTCCCGGATGATTTAACGATCATCCGTAAACATAATATAATAAAATAACGTTCTTAAATATAATAATAATATAATAACACGATTACATTTCAAAGAGGGTTAGATAAGTGGTATTTTAGTGGGGAACGTTTAAATAGCTCATTGAGTTTATTCCAGAGAGTTGCACCTCTCCAGCTAAATTGTTTGTTACCGTTTCATAGTCGTGTAGTCGGTATGTCAAGTCTATATGTTTGTCTCAGTTGTCTGTTAGTGGTTTGTTTGTGAAGTAAAGTATATAAATTAGTAGGTTGAGTTGTTTTTGTAGTTTTGTAAAGTATAGTTAGTAGTTTAATGTTGATGTTGTCAATTGTAGGTAGCCAGTTTAGTGATTTCCGTAAGTTCGTAATGCTAGTATTGTAATCTGTGTTTTTTAGATTAAAAATAATTCTAGTAGTTCTATTTACTAATCGGTCAATATTGTTAGTAACTGTTTTGTTTTCTCCGGCTAGTAAAGAGTTACAGTATAGAAATCTAGACATTATCAGTGAATTTGATAGAATTATAGCTGTTTGTTTGGTTAAGTATGGTCTAAGTTTTTTTTAAATTATATATATGAAAAGAAGAAGTTTGTTTCATTTTACTGATATGTTTATTAAAGTCGAGTTTGTTAGTAAAGTGGAAACCTAAGTATTTTGTATTTTCAGTCGGTATTATATTTATGTTATTTATATTTATTAGTGGAACTGTAGTATTGCTCGTGGAATTGGTTATAAAGTTGATGAGTTCAGTTTTTGTTGGATTTAGTAATACATTATTTTTTGTAAGCCAAATTTGCAGTGAGGTTAAACATGATTGTAAGTTAATTGAGTGAATGAATTGGGCGTGTAATTCTATGTCGTCAGCGTAAAGATTATAGTTCACGTGTGGGAAGTTAGTCAGTAGTTTGTTGAGTGGAAATAATAAATGGAAAATAGTATGGGAGAAAGAGTGGAACCTTGTGGGACTAAGGTGTATGTGGTTGATTGATTTATTGATACTTTATTATAGTATACATAAGTGGTTATGGCCTTTTATCTAACATAAGCAGATCACAAATCGGCAAATGTAATATATTTTAAAGGGGGTTGTAGTATTTACATAACGTTATAGGTTTAGTACCCAAGCAACCAGAAAGTGGTTGCCGAAACGAAACATTATAGGTCAAATAATATGTTCCAGTAGGTGGTAATATTATAGGTAGTAACACAACTATATTGATATTTCATTCCCGCATTTACCTTAATTTACCTATATATTATGTCACTTTATTAAACGTCTATCCAGTCTAGCTTCTTGATATCCTCGATAGTATAGTATAGTAGTATAGCATAGTATAGTATAGTATATCATAGTATAGTATAGTATAGTATAATATAGTATAGTATAGTATAGTATAGTATAGTATAGTATAGTATAGTATAGTATAGTATAGTATATCATAGTATAGTATAGTATAGTATAATATAGTATAGTATAGTATAGTATAGTATAGTATAGTATAGTATAGTATAGTATAGTATAGTATATTATAGTATAGTATAGTATAGTATAGTATAGTATAGTATAGTGTAGTATAGTATAGTATAGTATAGTATAGTATAGTATAGTGTATTATATTATATTATAGTATAGTATATTATAGCATAGTATAGTATAGTATATATATATATATATACTATAGTATAGTATAGTATAGTATAATATGGTATAGTATAGTATATGTAATACAGTATAGTATAGTTTAGTATAGTATAGTATAGTATAGTAGTATAGCCTAGTATAATATAGTATAATATATTATAGTATAGTATAGTATAGTATGTATAGTGTATCATAGTATAGTGTATTATAATATAGTATAGTATAGTATAGTATAGTATATTCTAGTATAGTAGTATAGTAGTATAGTATAGTATAGTATAGTATAGTATAGTAAAGTATAATATAGTATAGTATAATATAGTATATTATTGTTTAGTATAGTATAGTATAGTATAGTATAGTAGTATAGTATAGTATAGTATAATATAGTATAGTAAAGTATAATATAGTATAGTATAATATAGTATATTATTGTTTAGTATAGTATAGTATAGTATAGTATAGTATAGTATAGTATAGTATAATATAGTATAGTATAGTATAGTATAATATAGTATAGTATAGTATAGTATAGTATAGTATAGTATAGTATAGTATAGTATAGTAGAGTATAGTATAGTATAGTATAGTATAGTATAGTATAGTGTAGTACAGTATAGTATAGTATATTATAGTATAGTAAAGTATAATATAGTA
Organism: Osedax fenrisi; assembly: GCA_964019155.1. Taxonomy (NCBI): domain Eukaryota; kingdom Metazoa; phylum Annelida; class Polychaeta; order Sabellida; family Siboglinidae; genus Osedax; species Osedax fenrisi. Next base: position 100,568,872 of record OZ025240.1, on the reverse strand, counting down.
TAGTATAGTATAGTATAGTATAGTATAGTATAATATAGTATAGTATAGTATAGTATAGTATAGTATAGTATAGTATAGTATAGTATAGTATAGTATAGTATAGTATAGTATAGTTGAATCGAGTATATACTATAGTAAGTTATAGTATAGTACAGTATGATATTATATAGTATAGTATAGTATGGTATAGAATAGTATAATATAGTTTAATATAGTATAATAGTATATTGTAGTTTAGTATAGTATAATATAGTATAGTATATTATAGTATAGTAGTACAGTATAGTATAGTATATTATAGTATAGTAAAGTATAATATAGTATAGTATAATAAAGTATATTATTGTATAGTATAATATAGTATAGTATAGTATAGTATAGTATAGTATAGTATAATACAGTATAGTATAGTACAGTATAGTATAGGATAGTATAGTATACTATAATTGAATCGAGTATATACTATAGTAAGTTATAGTATAGTACATTATGATATTATATAGTATAGTATAGTATAGTATAGTATAGTATAGTATAGTATGGTATAGAATAGTATAATATAGTTTACTATAGTATAATATCGTATATACTTACTTACGTAAATAAGTAAGTAAGTATACTATAGTATATAATATAGTATAAACCTGATTAAGTTACTTCAGTGAGCAATAGTGTTAAGTTGTATGCACAATATTTTATTCGCTAAACTAGATGTTTACACTACTATAACTTTGTTAATAATCAATACTTATAACATATAATTATTAATAACTAATTAACTTATTAATTAACTTTAATAAGTAAAATATAATTCTTAAATATTAAAAAAATTAAAATTATGTTATTAAATTACGTTAATAACTTTTGTGAACAATAATATACCCTTGATATACCTTACATGTAATTAAGCTCGCAGTGATGGATCAACACAGTAAAAACTAACATATATATATATATAATATACATAGTACTATTTATAAAGATCCATCACTGCGAGCTTAAAAAAGTAAGAGCTATTCTGTAATCTGTATCGTTATGCGTTGTATTAATTGTAGTTGGTGTTGGAATTATATCTGTTTTATAGTAATTATGTATCACTTTAAGTGAGAAACTGAACAAATAACTTCCTAGTAAACCAATATGTTCATGTAACGTGCTTAACACCTGTAATATGTCTCGAGTTGAACACTTTTTATTTTTTAAATGCTCTTAATTCTTAATTAATACATGGTTTTAGAATATTTTATGATATTTTGTGATCTAGTTAACTATAATGTAATAATAAATTGTCTCAAACTTTATTTTTTTCGAAGGTGTCACAATCATAACAAATGTAATGTGATAAGCATATTCCATTATTATAAGTTGAACACCTGTGCATTTTAAATACACTATTAGAGTTCATGATATGTCTATTTTTAGTATACATGAATTACATAAAATTTTATGAGTTAACTCATAATCATCATAAACTTACTACAACCTATAACTACATATATTGTAGAACATTATTACGTTACTAAGTTAATTATGCTAAGTAATTAATTAATTAACATAATTAATTAATAAACCTAATTAATTAATTAATTAACCTAATTAATTATTTACTTAATTAATTAATTAATTATTTACTTAATTATTAATTAATTAATTAATTTATTTGTTGACTTAATAAATTAATTAATTAATGTAATTATTTAATAATACATTTAATTAAAAGTTTATTTAATCGGAAAGAGTCAGTATCTCTAGACGCCACATTATACTTAAGATTATACATTATAATATAACATATATTATAGTGAATATACTGTATTTTAATATAGTGTAATATAGATTACTATATTTAATTTATATATATATATATATATATATATATATATATATATATATATATATATTATATCATAGTATAATATAGTATATTATAGTATAGTAGAGTAGGGTAGAGTATATACCCTACCCTACTATGCTATATTGCATAGTATAGCATAATATGGAATAATAAGACATATTTTATAATATATGTATAAACCTATTATATTCCGTTTTATTTACAATCCTTTATTCGCTAATATATATGTTTACACTACTCTACTTTATATAATAAAGAATGTGTATAGTATATAATTATTAATAATTAATAATGTTATTAAATAATTAACTTATACTAATTAAAATATATTTTATAAATTTTACAAAAAAAATAAAAATAATTTTACTAAATTGTAAACAAACTTGTATAAACAATATATACTATATAGGTGTATGTTGTTGATTGATTAATTTTACTTTACCTTGTTACCTTGTGCCGTCGAGTCGTAACCGACCCCTGGCGACGTCCATGACAGTTCCTCTCCATATCACTTTATTTCTGGCTTCTGCTAGTATCTTCATGATGTTGTCGTTGGCTATATAATTCTGCACATTGTTCAGTCACGTTATGTGTGGCCTACCCCTTCGCCGTTGACCATCCATCTTTCCTAGCATCAGCTGTAGCTCCATCGAGTCCGCTCTCACCACGTGTCCGAAGTATGATAAGGCAAGTTTGACAATTTCTGCCTCTAGCGTGTTTTTGGGTTTTATGCTGGCAATGATTTCTATATTTGTCTTCCTATCTATATAGGTCACTCCAAGCAGGTTTCTCCAACACTACATTTCGAAAGCATCGATTTTTGCTCTTTCCTTCTTCTTTAGAGTCCAGGTTTCAGCACCGTATAGAATAATTGGGAAAATAAGTGTCCAATTTTAACTTTATTGGCGAGTCTTAAATCTCTATCTTTACAAATTTTCCTCAGACTCCCCATTGCACTTTTTCCCATTGCAATTCTTCTGCGTAATTCCATATCTATTTGTCCGTCACTTGTTATCAAGGCTCCCAGGAAGACAAATCTTTCAACTACTTCTATATTTCCGCCATCAACTATTATAGAATCTAGTTCTCCTGTTGCCATCACCTTAGTTTTTTTGACATTTAGATATAACCCAGCTTTCTCACTCGACGATTTGACTTTTTCTATAAGTTCTATAAGGTCCTCTCTATTACCGGCTATCAATGTGGTGTGCCTTTGTCCCACTTATCTAGAGCCTCTCGCATTATATTTTCTGCATAGATGTTGAATAGCAATGGAGATAGAATTCAACTCTGGCGTACTCCTTTACCAATCGGTATGTTGCCTGTCTCTCCATACTCTGTCCTTATAGTCGCTTCCTGATTTGTATATAAGTTACTAAGCATGACAATCAAATGTTCAGGTACTCCCATACCTTTGAGAGTGTTCCATAATCGTTGATGGTCTACACAGTCAAATGCCTTCTTGTAGTCAATAAAACACATGAATAGTTCTCTTTGATTATCCCTAGCTCTTTCCATCAGCCATCTCAGGTTTGATATGTCGTCTCTAGTTCCTCTACCTCTTCGGAACCCGGCTTGTTCGATCGGTAGTTCAGGGATAAGGAAGGCCTCCAGTCTTTTTTGTAGAACTCTCAGAAGTATTTTGCTAGCATGTGAGATTAAGGCAATAGTTCGATAATTCCCACATTCTTTTTTATCTCCTTTCTTGTAAATAGGGACATATATGGACTTCTTCCAATCATTTGGCCATGTCTTCATTTTCCATATGCTATTACATAGATTTGTCATGACTTTAATAACCTCATCTCCTCCTGCTTTTAGAAACTCTATCGGTATTCCATCACAACCTGGAGCTTTTCTGTTAGATATGTGCTGTATTGCTTCATTTACTTCTATCTCTAATACATCAGGTTCATCTTCATATAAATGTACATTAAAATTATCATTCATATTAATATCTCTTCTATATAGATTTTCAGTATATTAATGCCATCTCTTTTTTATTTCCTTTTCTTCAGAAACCACTTTTCCATTACTTAATTTCATAGCACAACCTCCTATTATAGTATAATAAGTGGTTATGGATTTTTATCTAACATTAGTAGATCACAAACCGGCAAATGTATTATACGTGTAGTGGGGTTGTAGCATTTACATAACGTTATAGGTATATATATATACCATATATACTATAGTACCCAAGCAACCAGAAAGTGGGTGCCGAAACGTAACATTATAGGTCAAATAATGTGTTCCAGTAGGTGGTAAAATTATAGGTAGTAACACAACTATATTGATATTTCATTCCCGCCTTAACCTAATTATATATGATGTCACTTTATTAAAGTCTATCCAGTCTAGCTTCTAAATATCCTCGATGAATAAATACCACCCAATACCAGTAATAAATGACTACTACTAATCCATTAAAGGGCATAATATTATCTGATATTAGTCAATACATTTCTATACAGACTCAGTGTATTATTATATATACTATTCACGTTTTATATCATATCCGTATTTTTTGTATTGTTCCTGTAATAAATGAATGAATTGTTTTCGTTTCTTTTTTTTAAATATACCATTATTTTTCACTTAAATTTATATATAATTCATTTTTACTGTGTGTATATTTGTATGGTTAGAAATATAAGTTACACTAGATGTTTATTTATGGGTAAAAATATACGTTCCAATATTGATTTTTTATATGTAAAAGAAAATTGTTTATTTGCTCACAACCCACCTACAATTTTACCACCTAATGGAACACATTATTTGACCTATAATGTTACGTTTCGGCAACCACTTTCTGGTTGCTTGGGTACTATACCTATAACGTTATGTAAATGCTACAACCCCCCTACACGTATAATACATTAGCCGGTTTGTGATCTGCTAATGTTAGATAAAAATCCATAACCACTTATTTATACTATAATAAAGTATAAATTAATCAATCAACCACAAGATACACCTATATGGTATATCGTGTTTATACAAGTTTGTTTACAATTTAGTAACATTATTTTTATTTTTGTTGTAACATTTATAAAATATTTTTTAATTAGTAAGTTAATTATTTAATAACATTATTAATTATTAATAATTATATGCTATATATATTATTTATTATATAACGTACAGTAGTGTGATCATATATATTATCGAATAAAGGATTGTAAATAAAACGGAATATAATAGGTTTATACATATATTATAAACTATGCCTTATTATTCCATATTATGCTATACTATGCAATATATATATATATATATATATATATATATATATTACTATATAGCATAGTAAGGTAGGGTATATACTCTACCCTACCCTACTATACTATACTATACTATATTCTACTATGATATAATACATATATATATATATATATATATATATATATATATATATATATATATATATATATATAAATTAAATATAGTAATCTATATTACACTATATTAAAATACAGTATATTCACTATAATATATGTTATATTATAATGTATAATCTTAAGTATAATGTGGCGTCTAGAGATACTGACTCTTTCCTATTAAATATACTTTTAATTACATTTACTATTAACTAATTACATTAATTAATTAAATAATCAATTAATTAATTAAGTAAATAATTAATTAATTAAGTAAATTATTAATTAATTAATTAAGTAAATAATTAATTAGAGTAATTCATTAATTATAATTTAATAAAAACTTATAGGTTAATTAATTAATTATATTAATTAATTAGGTTTATTAATTAATTATGTTAATTAATTAATTAGTTAACGTAGTTAACTTAGTAACGTAAAAATGTTCTACAATATATCTAGTTATAGGTTGTAGTAAGTTTATGATTATTATGAGTTGTATGTAATTCATTAATTAGTGAACGACTTATTTAGTAATCTTATACCACTTATTTAGTAATCTTATTCGACTTATTTTAGTAATATTATACGACTTATTTAATAATCTTATACTACTTATTTAGTAATATTATAAGAATTATTTAGAAATAATATACAAATCATTTATAGTAATCGTATATGACTTATTTAGTAATCTTATACGACATATTTTGTGGTAATAATTTTTTGAGGTTTGAAGTTTTTTAATATATTACATACAAACAAAATATGATTAAGACAAATAAAGGCTATATTACGGTTACTTAGAATTACAAATAAAATGTGCTTAACATATCACAATTGTAATGAGTATAGACTTATATAAGTATATAACTTCCAACAATAAAATAAGTTTGAGACTAATAATAGATATATTATAATTAATTAAATTTGTATATTATATATTATCATAAAAATGATTATTATTTGACATCAATTAGTTTTTGAAATACAAAGATGCCCTATTCCACAGATATACTATTCTATAATATACTATATTATAATATACTAACCATACTATACTATATTATACTTTACTATGCTATAATAAAGTATGGTATGCTATTTTTTACTATAATATACTATAATACTTTGATATGCTATGCTATGCAAATCTATGCAATTGTATTCTATAGTATTGTATGCTATAATATAATATAATATAACATACTAATTATACAATACCATACTATAATACTATACTATACTATAATATACTATTCTTTACTATAGCACACTATAATATACTATAGTATATTATACTATAATATACTATACTATCCTATACTATACTATACTATACAATATTATACTATATTTTACTATTTTATACTATACTATATAATATATTATAACATACTAAACTATTATATACCATATTATAATATAGTAAACCATATTATACTATATGTATGTTAATATAATATAATATATGTTAACTTGCCTAAACGGATCGGGATTGTTTCCCGAGTACTTTCAAACATTTTCTGCCACGTCGTCTTTCATCGCTGTATTTAGTTCTTTAGTCGTCAGTCCCGTATCATCATAACTTGTAAAACCGTAACACTTTTCCGTGAAAAATTAATTCACACCAAATGTATCAATCATGTTATTGTTATTCCGTATTAATTGTACCAATATATAGTATCTGATATTATGCTTGCTGTCAGCAGTTTACGGTAGTTTAACTCCAGGAGACGTCAACCAAATTACTTACTAGGGATTCATCCACCCTTGGGAATTGATCCATCCCATATGGGCCTTGCCAAACCGAGACCTTCGGTTTTGTTACCTCTCCTGTTTGACAACTTGCACTGTCAGATACTATATATTGATTCAACGGCTCGTATAATCCAATGTTTTATTTTTATTTTACTTCTCAGTTTATTTCTTGTTTTTTTGTAATGTGTCGTTATGTATTACTATTATCACATTTATATATTTTGTTTATATTTTATATAATAATATGTTTATATATAATATAACTTTCTTTATATATGTATACCTATAATCAGTAATTCAATAAACTTTTAATCTATCTATCTATCTATCTATCTATCACATAGCTGTTTTACATAATTTTTTCAGCCGTTCAAGCTTTGTTGTTCCATGGTTCGGCGTCCATAATAAAACATATTTTTCCCACTTCGATAACAATGGCCTGCTAAACGTATTTTTCGTATATGTAATATATGCGTTAGTGGTGGAATATTTACGTAGAGGCGAATCTTCATTGTATCTTCTTTCCATGATATATGTATAGCTCTTAACATTATTATATAAGTTCCATCTAACTTTTTCTCATATATCTTTGTTAGGGACCAAGCTTACAATCCATTCACATTATTCTTATTTTTCGGCCCTTTTTTCATCGATGATATATTTGCTTTTCTTATATGTCCTATATATCGTGATTCAATATCGACTATAGTCGATATAAAAATTATATTACTATAGTAATTGTATTATTATTGATAAATAGTCAAATAAATATTCTCCTTCATTTAATGAGCGTATTTTTTTTAGAAAATCCATGATTCAACATATACATCATTCAAGAAATATTAGTGTAAATAATATTCATAATATTATTAATCCGTCTGATTCAAATTTATTTCTTATCTTAAAATGTTTTTTCTTTTTCTCTGATCATTATTCCATATTTTGATTTACATTTTTCACCTCCCACCGATATCAATCTAAAAAGATAGAATATACCAATATTTACTATTAAAATTAATATGTTTTGATTATTATTTGAAATCGTCTTAATCTTACTAACATTTTAAATACATGTTTCATTCTTTCAAATACCAGAAACTATAAATTAAATTGTCCCTTCTTTTCACACCCATATGTCAATTTCTAACCCAATAAAGTTTGATCTTTAACGTGATTTAAGATTTTCTGAATAAATTTAAAATAAATTTAATAAATACATTCTTCACTTTTAATTAATAACTTATTTCTATATATCCAATGCCTTGTTCTTATAACATTGTTACACTCGGTATGACTATTCACACTAATATCACATTCTTAAGACCGTTAACCCACCTATTTATACCTATACATTATCTATAAAGTGCGTCATAAGTTATGACTCATAAGTAGCTTTTGAAGTAACATAATCACTCGTACATTCATTATTTACGGAACATATGTATTGTCTTATTCTTGATAGTATTATTATTAAGTTGGATCGTATTCAAAGGAGATATATGATAATTCTATATTTCATTTAATATTATAAATTGTTTAATACATATACACATTATGATATGCATATGCTAATGCATATGCATATGCTAAGATATTCATAAGACATTAACGTTGATTCATTGTATTTAACCACTTTCTATCAATTTCTATAAGCGCTAGGCCAATACATGATAATTAAACACCTATAATCTTATACTAGCATCGCTATATATTCATCTACATTTTCGACAAATTGCCAATATTATGGAATGCAATATATTTTGATTTAAGAAATATTGAAACTATCTCTTTGTTTAATATATGATTGAATTATTATTATTAATCTCATTGGTTATGTATATCCATTACTTCTTTTATTTTATAATTTGTATTATTTTCGTTTTTAGTTTTATTATTATCTTGTCGATATCAACAAATAATCTTATAATTTACAAACTTTATAAATCATTAATAAAAATATATTATAACATATATATATGTTATAATACTATAGTACATATATACTATAGTATATATTATAATTATATATATTTATATAAATAATATACTCTATTATATACCATAGTAAAATATAGTATTATTTATTATACAATACTATGATATATAGATCGATCTGCATAGATCTATCAATATTATATATACTTTTTACTTAATAATCTACAATACTAAACCATACTCTATTATATTAAATTATAATACCACAGTAATTATTATATTGAATTTCGACATTTCGTACATATAGAAATATACGATACCACAACTACAGGTAGAATGGTCTATCAAAGAGAAATCGTAACTCTACTTACAACTACGGACGCTACTAAAACAATTGTCCCGTGTACAAGAACCTCTGATATCAATGCTTTAGGCTGTCTGAATGGTGGGCAGTGCGTTATTGTGGGTATAACTCACCTTGCCCGTATGTGCAAGTTTGTAATTATCTATTTAATATAGTAGTAGTAGTAGTAGTAGTAGTAGTAGTAGTAGTAGTAGTAGTAGTAGTAGTAGTAGTAGTAGTAGTAGTAGTAGTAGTAGTAGTAGTAGTAGTAGTAGTAGTAGTAGTAGTATATATATTATCATTATTTGAAATATATTTGTATAAATATTATAACTAATGAATTATAATACTTGTTAAATAACACGTGATATTAAATAACACGTGATACCAATATTGTTTAGCTGCACCGGTACAGGGTTTGAGGGGGACAGGTGTTTGATTAGGACTACGAGTTAGTATTAATTGCATATCTCTTTTCATATAGGTATACTATTATTTCTACATATATGTTATTTACTATATCTTACTATATACTATATAATATATACTATACAACTATTGTTATTCATGGGTTGATAATAGTTGGTTATAGTCATATACTATTTATATATATAGGTAAAATAGAAATGATAATTAATTACTATACATACTAAAAATGTATGATAATTGCGAAACATGACGATAGTTGGATAGTTTGGAAGAATCGAGATTATGTTTCTTTAATATCGGAGTGATGTAGGCATACTTTATCGATTGTGGAACAATGGATGAAGATAATGATAAACGAATTATACCAGTAATTATATAAATTAGATAGGGAGATAATATACAAAGTAAATTAAGAGGAAGAGAGTCAAGTGGGGAATTGGATTTCAAACAAGACATGAGAGAAAGGACAACAGAAGAAGTGGGTACATTAAAATAAGACCAGTGAGTATCAGAGAAAGAGGGTAGACTTTCAAAATAAATACAAGAACATCTTATATTATTTTTAAAACTTTATTTTGAAAACATTCAGCAAATAAAGAACAAAGATTATCATCAGAACCATCTGGTAGTTTTTTATTCCGATTTTTACTAATTATAGAAAAAGCTAATTTAAAAATACTTTGGAAGAAGTGCCATGCTTATTAAGTTTATCAGTATAGAAGGAAGATGTTGCTGCTGATAACTTTTTCTTGTACAAAGATCTTATATTTTTGAAAGGTTCAAGATGAGTAAAACATTTGCTTCGTTTGAATTTCAACTGATGGTTACGAAGTCTTCTCCATAGAAGAACAAGGTCATTGTTAAACCAAGGAGAGTGAACACCATATTTCTTGGTACTAATTGTTAAAGGTGAATATGTATCAAGAGAATATCGTAATTCGTCATTAAAATTACCATAAGATATGTAATTCGATAAAGAAGTGTTATGAATATATATATAAACATATACAGAAATGATAAACAATTGTAGGTTAATTTTTGAAATGTTTCTGCAGTATTTTACATGGTCACTAAATATAAAAGGAGAGACTAGTATATCAAACAAAATTATATAATGGTCAGAAATGAGATTACTTTTAGTGGGTTTTGAAATAATAGCTTAATCTGAGGGAATAATTATCAAGTCAATAGTATTACCACTAGTATGTGTTGGGAAATCAACAAGTTGATTGTAAGAATAACCAAAGATAATCTTCTTAAATGATTCAGAACACAAAGAATGAACATTAAAATCACTAAGATTTATCAAATTATCTGTCGAGATTTAATCAAAAAGAGATTCAAGTTCAGATATATAATATATACACCTATATATCATTTAAACTGTTGACAATAACAATATTAACAACACAAGCACATATACACCCCACCATAATGACGCATCACATATCTTCTACAGATGAATATTCTTCTTCCGATGGTTACTGGTTCGATGACCTTGTCTTCTCGACCTTCGTGCTGATATCCAGTATGTTGGTGTGCGTTATGCTGGCGACGTTATCGGTGATCGCCTACATCTAGTGAGTCAACATCCACCACCCCGCGCGTTATTCTATCTCATTGAATTTTTAAGGGGTATTTCGTATGTATTCCCACCAATTTTGAATTTATGCTTACACAAAAAAAAGAGATTTTGTCATGACAATTATATCATAGTCGTGTTTATGTAATATACATCAGTAGGAGATTTTCATTTGATAGTTTTTCATGCCTACAATATACCTTTGGAATTTGCCCCCACTTTCATATGCATATATATATATATATATATATATATATATATTTATATATATACATATATATGCATGTTTACTTAACAGCATTATGTCATAAAATCAGCATTGCACTAAGTTATATATAGCGATATTATACCAGTCACTAAACCATCACCTCGAGACAGTTAGAGTATCATGTACGATGTACCTACAATCTAGGTACACTGTGCCTGATATACCCATAATATGATACCTCCCCACTCATTATGTATACATTCAATACAATTCATTGTAATCTCGGTTATACGATTATATTTATAATTCGTATATATTAATAAAGGCTGTACTGTATATCTCTATTATTGTCTATTTTAACTATTATTTTAATATACACTATATGAATTGTATAATGTTATAGTGTTTTAAATAAACTTTCTTTTATAATATATATATATATATATATATATATATTGTTATTTTTATTTGGTGGAGTCCTTTCATCCCATCCAGGAACTTAGATGAAGTTTTCACTTATAACCATATATGGCTCTAATGTCCCTTCGAAGCCGCCCTCATGTTAAGGCATCCATGGTTTTAACGAGAGCCGATCATTTATTTATACACAATTATATAATATCACTTCTAAATAATATTTTAAGACCCATTTTATAAAATTAATTAATGGTCCGGACGAGGGTCGAACCCGTGTCCTACTGCTTGTGTGTCTGACGCCTTAACCACTGAGCCACACAGGTAGTTAATATATATATATATATATATATATATATGTATATTTCTATAACCACGCCCATAATCAGCTACAACAAAGATAAACTTCAACACGGCAGCGGAGCTCATCATTTGAAAGTTTCTTACACGGGAGATAAACACTCTTACGAAAGTGACCACGTGAAAGTAAAAATGACGGATCTTAATGACATGGGAGCGCTTTATACCACTGATACCGAGTTTGTTTATTGATTACTACGTCATAGCATATATAATTACAATATGATTAAATTAGTAATGTATATATATATATATATATATATACATTACAAATAAATGCACATATGCTCACATATGTGTCAGACACACAAGCAGTGGGATGAGGGTTTACTCCTTGTCCGGACCAATAAAATAGGTCTTAAAATAATATTTAGAAGTGAGTTTATATAATTATGTATACACAATTATCGGCTCTCGTAAAATAATAGTTACAATTTTAATTATAATTAATATGTGAGTTACTTTAAAAGCCTAATATATTATATATATTTAGTTATGTAAAAAAATCTTATAAATAGCTGGATGGGATGAAAGAACTACATCAACATAACATAAATATAAAAATATCAATTATATATATATATATATATATATATATATTTGATGTGTGTAGCGCAGTGAAACATTTACTCTATTATTACCTAGTAATATTATTATTAGTAACGCTTGCACTACCTGAATACATCCCTGATCTAGCCACACTAACCTACATTATGTATCAATCAAACTTCCTCAGCTTGTTCTTCACATAAGCATCAATGTACCGCCTTTTACTTCTTGTAGTTATCATCATTCATAATATCATCTATATAGAGAGATAATCTATACATGGGCATATATTGTCTCCCATATATTATCTTAATCATCACCGTATGTAACCGGCTTCCCTTTTATCTATATATGTACATCATCCTCTCCATTATCAACCCTAGCACATTATATCTGCCATAACCCCATAATAATATGTTTAGCTTCATAAGCATGTCTGATTTTATCTATTTCAGTTTTATTTCGAGAAATTATTTTCGTGAAAACGACTATTTACTGTATATATATGTATTGTTTTTAAATTTTATAATTGTGTATTACTTAGTTTACTAATCCGTAATAACAAATGTTTATAGAGTGGCACACAGTAAATTCATAATTAATACTTGATGTTTAGTGCTGTGTGTTAGCGTGTATGAGTTCAAATGTATGCGATAATACTTTTTACTTTATATTTATTAGTTGATAATATTACTACATTTGTTATAAGACACTATCCCATCAATAGAACATCTATATACGTTATTATACCTAAGACACATTATATATGTTCTATAAACCTATAATGTAATTCTATAATTATTATATATTATTTTATTTCATCAGTTTTATATTTATTCACATTTATATCATTCATATATTCTAAATTCTTAAAATGCTGACGCGTTAACTTCATTGGTATATCCTATTTACATTTATAGTATTTATTCTATTTATAATACACGTGTTTCTAATATTATTTGTAATATGTGTTATCATAATATGTATATATATATATCAATATGCCTAACATATACAATATATAAGTACTTGTATAACTAGTGCCACTTGTCTTAATACGCTTACAATTGCTTACAATATAAGTGGATAACAATCATAGATGTGCCAAGGCATGTTGTGAGTATAATGAAATCATCTTTTTATATTTGGCTAAAAAATCCATCTCATATTCCTTCACATTCAGTACCCCTTATCTCATCTTTTATTTTTTGCATTATGTTCTTTTCCAAAATTCCACTCATCAGTAATACTTTAGTATATAGGCATTTATATATGCATGCTGAATGATATATTATTTCACGAACCTTTGGAATAGTTCTTTTCCACGCAATATAATCTAACACAGCCCCATCCAAAGGTTATTTTAATGATTTTAAGAGTTCAGTTTAACTTCGTTATTTGACTATTTATAAGAATGACTGGTACAATAATCACATTTATATATCAAATGACACATATAATTGTTGGACTATATTATATAATACATATACATTAAATATTTAATAACTGAATGATTCATCATGTGATACTCATTCATCACATCAATCCCCACAATGACTTCCAATTACCCAACTTTATTCTCTCAGTATAATTATTATTCCTAGAAATTCAATATATACTATATAATCCATTCTACTATGTAAACCAAATATCTCTATATCTAACTTAATTCATCCATCCTTTATATTTTCTATATCCGAAATATCAAGTTAATCACATAGGCTTCTTGACCCTAACATTGACAATATTTACCTCACAGTAACCTGGATTAAACATAATGAGATTTCGATTTATTTCTCAATAATTATAAGTTAAGTTTTACTCAACTAAATAGACCCTGTATACATATATATAAATAAAATCTACATTTAATTAGCAGTATACTGCGGTATACTGACCTCTCATTATAAATATTTCACTATTATAACTAAACACATATACCTTAAACACTCATATATCAGTTCCATATATAGCATAACTAAATATTCAGCATGTTCAATTAAATTACATTGACTGTCCATTACATCTCGTATACTTTGTAAAAGCTGTTTACTATATATTTAACTACCCAAATATATATATATATATATTGGTATGATATCATACCTATTATATTTGAAGCACGCTCTTGAAATGTCATAATAAGTTGGTGGAAGTGCATATGCCCATTAGTTATCAGGCAACAGGTAATTGTAGAAGCATAGTTGTTCGAATTTTAAAATACCAGACCGTAACATTAATATAACAATCTAGACGTAATATTTTACATTTCATTAAGACAATATAATATATAGGAAATACTAAATTATCAAATTATAATTAAACATAATAATTATTATTATATATATGCAATACTATTATTAACACTATTAACGGCTCGTATAATCCAATGTTTTATTTTATTTCACTTCTCCGTTTATTTCTTGTTTTTTTTGTATCATGTCGTTTTGTCTTACTATTATCACATTTATATATTTTGTTTATATAAGTTATATAATTATATGTTTATATATAATTATAACTTTCTTTATATATAACCAGTAATTCAATAAACTTTTGATCTATCTATCTATCTGTATATCTACTATAGTGTTGAACATAGTATCACTCGCTATAATATACTAAGCTAATAATAGAATATTCTATTTATAACCATTGTATCATCGCCTTAACATACCACCGAAAAACATGTCTCGTAACATGGCTCACGTGACATCTGCCAAAGATCGACTGCATAAAGAAACCGCATAGTATTCGTTCTCCCCATGACCTTGTCAAACTACCAATGTTTTGATTTCTAATCGTGATATGATAGTTAAGTGGAAAATGTGAAGTTTGTAATAAAATATGTTAAAAACAAACTTATTTTTAAAATTAATATATACTTCAACGTATACCCAGATACAAGTCAATGTTTAATATATATATATATATATATATATATATATATATGTATGTGTGTGTGTGTGTGTGTGTGTGTGTGTTATCAACACAATGTAATTAATATGTATAACCCATACTATATAATATATTATAATATTAATTTATTCATAAAATATCAATTATATAATAAATAAGGTAATTTTAAATGCCTTTGAATTTCGTCCAGTAGTGAGGAACATGACGTTGTACATTTAACGTATGCATATCTTAAATACTTACCCGTCACTTACCTGTCAATACTTAATTACTTAACAATAATTATATAACTTCCTACCATAATGAATGTCAATACCCCCAATATCACTTTGTTTATATGTAATGTTAAGAATTATTAAATTTAATCTATAATTGCATATTTTTTATATTTAATCTGTATATAGAGGGTATAGATGATTAGATATTAATTTAAAATCAGTACTTATCTCAAAAATACTTACTTATCTCAATATGCTATCATACATAAATGAACCGACATACGAAAAAGTCACCACGCCTTATTTGGAATCAATAGGAAGAGGAATATTAATAGGAATACTTTCAACAATACATCTACATTGATAGGGTAAATAATTAAGGAACATGATATTATATACATATATCTAAAATAATAAAACCTTCAACTATACAAGAAACTATTACATACCATTAACAAACAAATGTTAATAATGATAACAATACAAATGACTTATACACTGGTAATCCTCGACTATAGTATATACTATATTGTATACAAGAATACTACTGACACTGCAACACATCAAATAAACCAACACTTTGATTACATTTCTTAGATCCAAACCTCAATTAAAAGTATTATGTTCCAATAAAAATACCTTATCAATTGGTTGATACCAAAACTATCCGACTTACATCGAACATTCATGAAAGAAATAAAGAGTTTAGATAACGGATAAAAGTATTATAAATAGAATCACATATACTCACTATACAATTGAACGAATTACAATTATCAAAATCACAAAACTATCACTATATAATTAATATTCAAAAAAGTTACATGAAATTACTTTATATAACCTTTGACAACTTACTTAAAAAGATAATTAAATCAGACTGTATTATTGAAAGTGGTAAGTTTGCAAAATTGTTCATTAACAAAATAAAAATTATTTATGAATACATAGCAATTAATAGAGATAACCTTTTAAGATCAACATACATAAACAAACTAGGTAAACCATACATTATATCAAATCCAATACCCAATATTACTTTAGCATATATTGAAAAACTTATAATATTAACAAATTTTAAAATTCGTATATTCATTAATAATATCACAACTTACCAACCTAAAAGTAACCTATGCTTTTGTTTCCTCCCATATACCGACCAATATATAATTTATCTTTTTGATTTAAACTAATAGAATACATAATCACAAACCATATTACCCAATATATTATGCATAATAAATTACATACTCCAATACAAATTGATATAAACCAAATCACAATACTGAAACTTTACTACTTGACCTACACAAACATATCTGCTAATATCCAAAATAATCATTATGTTATACTTATACTACTTAACCCCTAAGCTCCATGTAATACCATAAATCATAAAATAAAGTAAGCACAAATACAATAAATCGGGATTCACCACAACATAATAATACTACGAATATGATTATACTTAAGGGGATACCATAGTTCTCAAATTTAACATGCGAAGATACACATGTAATGCATGTATTTAAAATGAAGTATCAGCCTGAATGTTTGGAATAATTACAATATGTTTTTATACATATTAAGAGAGTATAGCTATATCTGTATGATGAGAACATAGCTAGAACTGTATGATGAGATATTTCAAATATATACATTATAACATTATACAAATTGTACCTTAATATGATAAACAATACAAATTATATTTAATGCATATATTAGGATAGTTATTAGGATAAAAAGTTGATAATTACAAATATATCAACATGTGATACTAGCTATATATAGCTAATATATATATATATATATATATATATATATATATATATATATATACTAGTGATAAATAAAAATAAATTGAGCAATTATCTTAACAATTTAAGTTTTAATTCAATTACAAGAGACCTGTGTGTTAGATATAATTATTCTGAGTAAATGCTGTCTAAAGTTTTTGTTTAGTAAAATTATATTGTAGGTTTATTTATATTTTCTATTACATTATATATTGTCTATATATATATATATATATATACTAATTATATATAAAATACATATTATATAATATATATATATATATATATATATATATATATATATATTATATAATATTATATAATATATATTATTGTATATACATATATATATATATATATATATATATATATATATATATATATATATATATATATATATATATATATATATATATATATATATATATAAACTATATTATATATTTATAAAATAATACATACATACATATAAATAAATCTATTTAATTTTTACATCGAAACTCTTGGAAATATCTAAATCTACTCTAAAACCCTAACAAAAATCATCTAATTCCAAGTATGCTTCATACATTGACTTTCTCTAATGTATATTTAAACTCATTAAAAACGATGTACAGAAGTATTCGGGCGTTCGTCAGACGTTGGCTTCGACTACCTTCAGATACTTCACTCGGTGTATTCTACGCACATAATAGTGTCGGTGGGATAGCTATCACTCGTCTTTTTCTGGCAATACCGGTGCTGCGGGTAAAAAGGATTTCATCTATTAGAATGAATGATGATACTATTATTCAAACTCTTCCCGATAGCGTTATTCTAAAATGGTCTACACCTCGATTATACGATGAATGCACGTTTATTGATAAAACCTCCATAAATAAATATCATTCAATATATTTATTTAATTCTGTCGATGGCAAGGGTTTAGAATTAGGCACGCATAGTCCTTTTATTAATAATTGGATAACTTCTCCTATAAAGATGTTTTCTGGTCGTGATTTTATAGATATGGTAAAGCTAAAGCACGGTCTAATGTATACACATTACAGATGTAAACATATGTTTCCAAGTTTAAATACAAACTGTTTAAGGCGAGGGTGTAATTATAAATATGACTGCCTAAATCATATTATGCAGACCTGTAGATTTAATTATAATAACATTATTCACAGGCATAATTATGTTAACGCTCTTTTAATCACTCTACTTAATAAGTACAAATTTACAACTATACTGGAACCACACATACGAACACAACTTTGCTTACGCAAACCTGACTTACTGGATTACCGAAATGACATTGTTTATATTATAGATACGCAAATTTCAACTGATACAATAGATACCGATACTAATTACCGACACAAAACTGACTACTATAACAAACCTGAAATACTCTCCTACGCAAAACAACTTACTGGTGCAAAGCAGGCTAAACTAAGTGCCTCTTGTTGGAACTGGCGTGGTACACCCTCATCCCAAATGTCTAAAGACCTATATTCGTTAGTATTGAGGAAGCATGATATTACGCTACTCAGTATTCGTGTCATGATAAGCAGTCTAAATATTTATCGCAAATACTGCTGCAATGGATTATTGTAAAATCCTTAATTACCTGGCCTCTCCCTTGCCTACTTCGTCATATTTTTATTAATATGTTTTCGCTAATAAATGGGATAATTGGCTCTGGTTATTAACTAACCATTGTCCGATATATATATATATATATATATATATATATAAACTATATTATATATTTACAACTCTTATCAACAATTCTTCATCGACTTTACTGACATTATACACAACTATCATGACAAAAACTTTCTAATCCTTGAGATTTCAATTTCCACTTTGAACATGACTTTCAAATGCTATGCTCTGAACGTAGCACGTGGCCGTCCCTACTCATAGACTAGGGAACACTTTAGATTTATACATCACTAAATATAACTCTAACCTTATACACTCCCCACCTCAACAATCAACACTGCTACCTGATTATTTTTCCATAACATCACAACTAAATCTCTCCTATAAAACATACACACCCGGCTCTATCATCATAGGAAAATAAATAATATCGACTATATATCGTTTAAAACTTATCTCTATAACTCAACACTAACTACAAAACATGACCACTCGTCCCTAACCATAACATTGTCTGCTCTACTTGACAAACATGCGCCACTTATCTACTTCAACATATCTATACATACTAACTCTTCATGGTTTAACTCTGACCTCTGTTCCCTCAAAAGACATACCCGGAAACTTGATATACTTTACAGAAAAACCCCTACTTATCAGAACCACTCTAACCTTATTCTGGCACGTAATAGTTATCGTCATAACATGTTTTGTACCTAATCTTAATTCTACTAATCTAATTTCACTGCTGCTGGAACTAACGTTAAAACTCTCTACAAAATCACGGATAGTCTTCTCGAACGATTTAAACAAACCCAACTCCCTGTCATGCCCGATGAACTTCTCTGCAATACTAATGCTGACTTCTTTACTGAGAACATCACAACAACCTTACTAACACTGCATCCTAATCCAACTATTACTAGTTACCTAACTACCCACCAGCGTACATGCAAAACTTAATTCTAACCTCTTCAATCGATATTCATCATCTTATACTGACAGCTAAATCTAGTTCCCCACCTGACGTACTACATCTAGTTATTACGAAGATTCTACCTGACCAACTATGTATCATATTTAAAGATATTATCAATATGTCGATCTCCACGGGTGATAAGCCCCTCCCCCCAACTTAAACACTCAACTATAACCCCGATATTGAAAAAACCCACAGCTTACCAAGCTATACTTTCCAACTACCGGCCAATTTCCCAACTACCTCTACTCGCCAAACTACTTGAAAAAACTGTTTACTACCAACTCATAAACTTCTTAAACCGCTTCATCATCCTTGATCTGAGATAAAATTGCCTTTAGATCCAACCATAGTACGGAAACTGCCATAATACACTTCCTGTATAACCTTCTAATATAAGCTGATAATAAATCACCAACCCAAGCAATCTTCCTTGACCTTTCCTTGGCATTCGATACCCTTGACCACGATATCCTTTAACCCGACTAGATCAAATAGGAATTACCGGAACTGTGTTAAAATGGATCTCTAACTTTATTCATGACGGCATCTTTTCGGTCAAAATGTATGAAAAATTGTCATCACCCCGCAAACCGTATTATGGTGTTCCTCAATGTTCTATCCTCTCGCCCATCATCTTCGCTATTTACCTACTAAGTATATACTTATACTTAGTATATACTTAGTATATACTAAATACCTTTTCCAATATTCACTACACACTCTACGCCGACGACATTGAATTACACTCCGAAACCACAAACTCTACTGAATTACAACTCTGCATAAATACTATATACAACTGGCTAACATCTAACCACCTACAACTTAACGCTATAGCGTTGGAAAATTAAAAACTAAAATGTTAGTATACTAAAACCGAACTACTAAACATTAACTCTAACTCCAACTTAGACAATTTTCCAATACTCTACATCGACTCCTCACCAATCAATCCATCTTCTACCGTTAAGTATATTGGGATTACCCTCAACCCTATATTATACTCTGATGATCATATCACCTCACATAATATTAGGACATTTCGACCTTTCATTGTCTTCCCTACGGTCAAACTCCTCACGCACTCACTTGTTCTCTCTAGATTAAATTATTGTAATATCTTCCTCATTGGTACAACAACTGCATCTATTACTAAAATAGACCGAATTAACAACAGATCTATACGAACCATATACCAACTAAAAACTACTGACTATACTACCTCTGACCAACCTGCGACTACAACTTAACTGGCTTACTACAACTCAATAAATTAACTATAAAACACTGACTTTTCTCCATAAAATACTTATAACCACCGAACCCACTCCAATATATGACGACTTTATATATTAGTATTAACACCCGACGGATGTCACCCGTCTACTGCAATCCTCCTCTACACCAATCCTAGAAGAACCACCTTACAAATTTACCAAATTTAGAAAAAAAACTTTTCATAGGAAGGTTTCTAATCTCTGAAACAGGCTACCGAGAAATCTATTGACAACAGATATGACCTTCTCAATATTAAAAAAAAAAGAAAGATATTTATCATTGACAACCACATTATTTAAACCACCACTTCTATCATATCCAAATTATTTGTTTTACCCCGTATTTTTGTTTTCTCGTTTTACGTTTTTTTTCTCGTTCTCACACTCTCAAGAATATAATATTATTTGAGTGTATAAATAAATACCAATCATCATATCATCATCATCATATATATATATATATATATATATATATATATATATATAAAATTATATATATTTAAATATAATAATTATAAATGTGGTCTCTAATAATTGAAAAATTATCGTTCTCTCTTACGGATTACATAATATATAATAATAATGCATATTTTTAATTTTAAAATTTTCAATATATTTAGAAAATATATCATATATGATATATAACCAATATAGTACGGCTATTTTTTAAATAAATACATATAAACACACATATATATATATATATATATATATATATATATATATATATATATATATGTTATAAAGTGAAGTATAAAGATATATCTATTGATGTATTATACATTTATATACATTCTTTATTACACATATAATCGATATATTTACATAGATACATTATATTTGTATGCATCTCATAGTTCTAATACATATTCTTTTCCATCTATCGATTTTTCTAATTTACGATAGTCTATACGTAAAAGTTGTAGTGGTATTGATGATTCTATAGTACCCATTTTAAGGTTTTCTTTCTTAGAAGGAATGTTCGCTATGTTACATATATGACATTATTTTAAATGAGTACTCATATCACTATATAAACAAAGTCATTAGCATTTTTTTCTTAGTAATAATATACATATATCGCTTGATTGCCCAACTTATCATGCATATGGATGATCATCGATGTTCACATTTATTTCGATATAATTACTTGTGTCACCTTTATAACTCTTATCGTTACTATTCTACACAATATGTTATTCTATATCCTACTATTAATGTATCCCAATCTTTTAATTGTTTTCGGACTTACGGTGTTTCATTTGTCGCTATTTCCTTGCCGATTTTCGTATATTTATTACGAAGTTTAAGTATTCTGTTAATCTTTTGATTATCATTATTTATTTCTAGTTTGAACAGATTAAAGTATTTCGGTATATTTTCTAAAATGTTCGTTCAAATAATTCCATTATAATTTCCGTCTTATTTCTACCACTAATTGTGGCTTCGTCTTTTAATTGTATTCCTTCAAATATAATATTTACATTACAGTATACTTCGTAGTCCATCTCTGTACCATTAGATAATCGTCATATAACGTAACTTTCATATAGTACGTAATAACACATTTGCCTCGCCACTGTATCAGTATTACCCACTCGTATGAGTAGGCGAAATGATCGGTGGGCGGTAGGCAGTAACGCGAGACTCGTGTTATTTTAAATGCGACACTTGTATGTCCTTACCGCGGTAGGTATGTCCTGTCTGTCGGTAACGTCACCTTAACGAAACTAGGTTCGTGACATCCACTTATCAGAGAAGGGTTATTGAGATCCGAGTATATCTACAATAGACACACCCTCTGTATCTAATATAGTTAGGTAGTTATGCCGCGAACGTTTAGTTAGCTATTACTGGTGTATCGTGTATCGCACACCCGTGTACGCTGTATGTTATCGTAGCTTCGATCTCCCCTCGTAGCTCCCCCTATATTCATTTAGTGGAACTATCGGACGTGATTCATCGGACTTGCTACACTTAACGTTAGTGATGTATACTTGCATGTATACTTAATACGTATTACTTATACATATATTTTTATATATATATATATATAAATATATGTATATATATATATATATATATATATATATATATATATATATATATATATATATGTATAAAATGACAGAATTATCACTGTTCTATAAAATGGATATTTGTCCTCGTTATAGAACAGCGTCTGCGTAATACAATACAATCATCAATAGCAGCACCGCCTCTCATTATGTAATAGTTACGCAAGAGACCACAATGAACTTCGGTATACGGTAGCGCCACCCCTTATCCATGTAATAACATCGCATACTATGCATAACCTTCCTCGCGCATACCTAAAACGTGTTTTGTAACGCGTTTTTAGTAACTTATCGTACGAAAATTTACTTTAATAAATATATATATATATATTGATATATATATATATATACTAATACACTTGTAAATAATGAGTTTACATATATTATTTCATAATATTTATTAAAATTTTCCAACTTTATACCCATATAAACCTAAATGTACTTAATATAAATAGTATACTTACTAATATACTTAATACGTGTACTTGGTATATGATTTCTTAATTGTAATATATTACACGACGTATAGATTATATGTTTAGTATATTATGACACTAAGTATCTTATGTGGCATATTAATTTAGACATTCCTTTAGTCATATTTAAAATAACTAAATATATATTTGTGATGTAAATAAGTCAGATTATTAATCTCATGAAAATCTCTACAAAACTATATGTATAATGCTTTTTACGTATACACATATGTGTATATATATATATATATATATATATATATACAAATACACATACATATATATATATATATATATATATATATATATATATATATATCCACATATATAACTAAATTCAATACGTGAATATAATTATTTTTAATTAACAAAAGCACTTATATTAAGTGTCTAGAGTGTGTTTTAATCGTTCATTTTCATAATGGATATATCCGGTATACCTAATATATATATAACGCTTTATCGAATTGCAGCAAATATAATCAAAACCCACTTATCCACTAAACACATACACATATATACACACACATATATATATATATATATATATATATATATATATATATATATATATAAAGATATTTAGGGGGAGATAGATACAGTTAATACGTAAGTATGTTACTATTATAAACATATTATTCACCGCATGTTACTAATAATAACATATCACAAGGTTTATATATATATATATATATATACACTAATTATATAAATATACTTGTAGGTAAATTCAACCCATATTGTTATCGGTAACTTATCGTATTGTAAATATACATTGTACATTGTTTATACTGTGTAAATGTTTATACTATATACCATTAATATATGATTATATGATTATGTATTGTACAATTGTATATTGTACAGTATAGCAATATATATATATATATATATATAGTGTATACAATGGTACCCGCATTAATTAACTTATGAAATTATCGTTTATTCTTGTAATCTTTTAATCATAAATTATAATCAATAATCAATAATAAATAATCGTATATTACTCGCACGTATATTGTTTACATAGACACACATATACATGTTTATACATGTATATACATGTATATATATAATATGATATATATACACATTATAAATCCACTAGCAACTGTTATTATTTATATTATTGGAGAGCAACATCGGGATTAGTTCTCTTAAATGTTATGTTGACTTTAACTGACGTTTGGTGAGGGCGAATAAAAAATAGGCGAGCGATTGATTTACACTCTATTGTACACGATATTATGCGATATATTATACACTATAGTATACGTTATAATTTATAATATTATATAATAAAATTGTAATGAGGTATATTTTAATATAGGATTAGTATGTATGTATAGGATTAGTATCTATATATTAATATATATATATATATATATATATATATATATATATACAGTGATATTCTAAATATATAATTAATGAAATACCACTTGACTTGTACGATGTATAAGTAATGCAGTAAATACCTTACAGTGTGTATACGATGTACAAATTATCAATCATTTGATTTGTTTGAATACACTAGAAGATACGTATTATCGAATGATTGAACAAAAGATAATATTTATTCTGTTTTTATAAACTACACATATACATACACATGCATATACACACGTATAACTACATATATATATATATATATATATATATATATATATATATAATTCACACATGAATATTTACGAAGTGCGTATAACTGTATACCGCAGCTATATGCACTTCTTGATTTTATTGGTTATTTACAAACTAATAATGATAAACATTGCGCGGCTGTCTCTATTGATATTAAAAAGCATTTGATTCACTTGATCACTACATTTTACTTGAACAATTATATTTATATAGTTTTAGAGGTTTAAGTGGTGATTTTATTAAGAGTTACCTAACTAATAGAAATCAATATGTACACTTTAATTCATCTATATCTTCTACCTTGCCTATAAAATATGGTGTTCCACAGGGTTCGGTGTTGGGACCTATCTTATTTTTATTATTTATTAATGATTTATCAAACATACAAAATCCTTGTCATTTTACACTTTTTGCAGATGATACAACTATTGCATTCTCTAATAAAAATATACAAGACCTTTATAATATTATTAATTAAACTTTAGTTTATATTCATGAATGGCTTAATAATAACATATTACAACTAAATATTGATAAGACTAATTTGATATTATTTCATAGGTCACGAATTAAACATAAATTAAATATAAAAATTAATGATTTAATTATAAAGCAATCATCTTATATTTTATTTTTTGGTATATTTATAGATGAAAATCTTAATTGGAAAAAATAGATTCATAATATTAAAAATAAACTTAATCGATGTATCTCTTTAATAAATAAATTAAAATCTAAATTGAATAGAGAATCCCTTATGAACATATATTACTCTTTATTCCATAGTCATTTGCATTATTGCTCAATATTCTGGGGTAATACGTATTTTAGTAATATTAAATGTATTACTCTATTACAAAATATATGTCTAAGATAAATTTATTATCTACATAATAGAACAAATATTGACCATATTTATATACATAAACGTATTCTCAAATTTATTGATATTATTGATTTAAATATTTACAAATACATGTATAAAGCTTGGTACAATAATAATATACATCCACAATTTATTAAGTTATTTAATAAAAAAAAGACAATATATTCTCTAAGGTCAACTAATGAATTCGTTGTTCCCAATATATCACGTTGTTATGATACATTCTGTATTGGTTATAAAGGTCCTTTGTTATGGAATTCACTATCTATTGATATAAAAACCATTAACCCTTTGAAAAAGTTTTTAAATGTTTACAAAAAAAAAATTATTGGTCACTATTAAAGTCTTATTTATTTATTTTTATTCATTTTATATATTTTTTTTATCAAATGATGAAATTCAGTAATTGGAATAGTTTTATAATTAAATTATTTTTTACAATATTTATATATTTTAACAATTGTATTATTATTTGTTTTTAAATGTATTGTTTATTATTATTCTTATTATTATTTGATTAAATTTGTATTACGAGTTACCTACTATTATTAATATTATTATTATTATTATTATTATTATTATTATTATTATTATTATTATTATTATTATTGTTATTATTGTTATTATTATTATTATTATTATTATTATTATTACTATTATTATTATTATTATTATTATTATTATTTCTTGTATATATTTTATTGTAATTTTATTTATAAGATTTATTTTTTCATTACTATTTATTATTTTTATTAACTGTTTATTATTATTTTATTATTTATATTATATTTTTTTATTTTTTATTTTATAAAGAGGAAGAATTTCGTGTTTTTTGTATATTGATTGTAGCGTGCGGTGGTGTATTATATGCCGAGTAGTAAGTTTACCGGTATGATTGTGAAGGGGGATCATCTCAAGGTATTAAGGAGTTGGCACATCCTTACTGAAAGTTGGTAGCTTTATACTATTCGTTCGTTGTGGTCGTTTTATGACCTATGTGTTGTTTTTCCCTCTTTATTTGTACACATCTTGTTTTATTGTTATTTTTATCTATTATTATAATTTTATTATGATTTATATATAATATTTATTTGTATTTTAACTATTTTAATATTTAAAATTTTACTTTATATTTATATTTTACTTTTAATTTCCAATTTTATTTTATCTTTGTCAATTTTATTACTGTTTATTTTTTTCCATTCCTTTTGCTGACAGGTAGATATCTCGATAAGTTCAGTGAACTTCTATATCTACCTGGGTTCATTCTCGTTTATTACGACGAACTAATCTGATTATTATTATTATTATAGCACCTCTACCACTGCGGTAAGTACTGAAGGTTAGATGCTAACATTAAAGTGGTGTAGGTCTAAGATATTCGTTACACTGGTAATAAAGATTTGATGAATCAAATATTTAAACTCCCTATCTGAGCAACGTAATTAATAGCGCCGCTAATAGCGATATTATCGACATCACTGAAATAGGTTTAGGTCTGATGCTTTCGCATACATAAATATTGTCATTGTTATAGTAAATTACTTGCGATATAATATAGATTTACTAGATTTTACTAATAATATGTATAGAGTATAACACCAACATAAAATATGTATTTGTTATACACTAGTAATGAACATCTTAATGAACATCTCTTAGTTTTCATCACATAAATAATAATTAAGAACACAATTTTTACATTTCAAAAGTTACTCATTTAAAAACATCATACGCAACACTTTTAAGCGAGAAAATTCAACTTTCATAGGTGGCGCTGTTCATGTTTCGTGTACAAAATCGAATTACACGATTTCGCTTAAGTGTTATATTCTTGCTTTAACATACAAAAGGCCACTATTGAAGTATGACTCATGTGCACCGATCTTTACATTGATTTAGTATAACACTGACCGCAAGCAGTGGCGTCCTGTGGTCAGATAATATGGTCAGAGGCATACCACCACGTTATAGACTTAAATATAGGTCACGTGACGTAATATATCTCGTTAGTGGTCACGTGATGAACGTTTATTACGTAACACTGCATTATTACGTTAACTCTGCCCCCTATGGGGTATATTATGCATATGCGGAGAGGCTATCATCGGAGGAGAGTGGGGATGTACGAGAGGCCGATAATAAAGTATGCAATCGATATCTTCCTTGTATAGGCATCGCACTATATACTTCCTTATATGGACATAGTTATATGTATATATAACTATAGTTATGGACGTGTATTCTACATCGACACTTATGTTATTTAATGGTGTTTCTATTGTGCCTACTAGTGGATATCGGCAACGTTTTAATATAGTGGTCAACTATTGACCTCTTGAGGTCATTATATATCACGTTTTCATCATGTGGTCATCTCTTAAATTCCGTAACGTACAATATAACGACTACTTATTCCATTACAAAGATAGTATATAATTTAAACAGGAATGATTCATATATAAGACTTATATATATATATATACAGTTTCAGATTTAAATATGAATGTGTCTTAATTATGTATAGTTCCGAATTGCCCCTAGGTGTCGTAACGGTCGTTCGTTTTAATAATGAACACGTGACTAATAACGAATTTAATCTCGCTAAATAAATAACGATCGGATTTAAATTGTTTAGTAATATAACAATAGATAATGTACGTAATACGTGTTATTCAATATAGGCTTGTTTGTGTTGTTGTAAGACAATACACCGATATTGAAATGTTATCGTTAAGTATACCTATACCTATACTGCAGTACAATCTTTCTTATATATAGTTACATTAGTGTATATATATATATATATATATATTTATATATATAAATATATATATATATATATATATATATATATATATATATATATATATATGTAGGTTCGTATACCATAGGGTTTTAATACACGCCGAGATTGATATTTTCTCGTTAGATATACCTGTTATAGTACAAGATTTACTAAGATAGTTACATTAGTGTATGTATAATGCATCGATATAAAGAAATTGGATCTGTGCAATTGAGGCACGCAATGCATGTAAAAGATAGATACGCGAATGAAACTTTTATCGATAAATTAACAAAATGGTATCAGTGATTTTTATTTGATATTAGTCATATTATATATGTCAAATATTAAAACAGTAGGCTTTTCGTCGAAATAGATTAAAGTGACTTATATCTATATCAATGGATTTAGATTATAAATATCAATAAAATAGTATGATATCTTCAATTTAATACACACAATTACGAGGAATGTTGATAGGATGTATTTTAAATATATAATTTTATTTTTAGTATAGATAGTACATTAAAATTGGTAGTAATTATCAATATATATATGTATAAATAAATATTATTATAAATAAAAAGTAGTGGGCCAGATAGTGGGTTTCGACTGCAGCGCCCGTAGCGGATAGTGTCATACACTACATTCAATTGCTTATCCACTTTCTTTATATCTTTGGTATAAAGTAGGCGGTCTGTTACTTCGTGTAGCCAGTAAACAGCTTAGGTTACAACCACTTATTATATAGCACTTGTAAACAAGAATTACTTTTGTTTATTCAATTATAAACTATATATTATAGGTTTAATTAGTTTATTTTAGTTTAGGGAGTTTTTACGAAGGGGTTAATTAAGGGTGCATCAAAATTAAAATAACATCAAGATACATGCATAAATATACACATATACATATAAATATGCATACACATATACATACAAATGCATGAATACATGAAAACATGCATAAATGAATATATTCATGTATGCATATATACATGCATGCATGCATACATATATGTATGAAGCATACCTATAAATAATTCCGTGAAGCCTTCAAATTATGGGCCTCTCTTATTAGATTACAACTCTTGCGTAACTGTTGAATCACTATTATTACGTCATACCTCCTTTACAATATACACACATGTATTGCACGTGATGTATGTGTACATCACGTGATACACGTGTGTAGTGTGTTTATTGCACTTGACATTATCTATTAATAAACTATCTAAGTTATATATATATATATATATTACATAACATTACATTATACTTACATTATGTCCTGTCCTATATTAATCACACGTGATGTATGCTGATAATTCCTACCTCGAGGGCTATTCTACCATACTTTATGTTTGTGTATTAATACGACTACTATATAGAAACATTATAGTCCTATATATAGTGTTATATATAATAAAGTATATATGTAAATATATATAAATAAATATAATAATATATATAAATATATATATTTAACCTACCCTCCTTTTCCTTCATTTTTATTGTACTCTATTTAGTTTATTTTTGTTTCCTTCCCATGATGCTCATGCCCACCACGTAATTTTGTAGTCAATAAAATATTAAAAAAAAAATAAAAAATATAAATAGACACGAATAAATAAATTGATTGACAAGTATCTAATATTTAATAATTGCACGCATATCCTACACTCGTGAGCGCGCACACACATGCGCTCCTACCCATCATGTAGGTGGACACACACATGAACGCATTATAACCTACCATAATTACTACCGTCACCACTACTACTATAACCGGTATAACTACCTATCTCACTACTATCGCCACTATTATATTGTAGGTTACTTCGTAGAGGTCTCGTCACTGGTCAAAACAAAGGACATATCGCAGGACATAACCTCGGTATCTATACGGGTCTGATACAACATACGATAGTGGATACAGTATGTGCTGATAACATCAACGATCATCTCAGTCAAACCATATTTGACGTGGTACTAGGTAATCATACTGACCACTAGACTGACCACTACACTGATCAGTACACTGACCACTACAATGACCGCTAGCTGACCACTAAACTGGCCACTATAAATGTTACACCCCACCTTAAGGTCGCTGTACCGGATATGATGATGAACATATCTTCCTCCTCCTTGACGTCACTTCCGGTAGTGACCGCATCCGGTGTGTATCACGACGACACGATAGAGGTGTTCTTCGAGGTTAGTGACGTAACAGTAGGTATTGTTTAGGCACGCCTAGTTATGTAATGCGATGAACATCTGATATATCATAATCACGAGACACGTTTCTTAGATATGGATTATATTATACGTATTAAATTGGTAGAAAATACTTATACGTTAATATTTTGGAATATCAAGTTTTATTAGATATGGGGAGATTTATTTACCGAAAGTTAACTATATTACTAATTATATAAGCACGTGATCTTATTATTGCATTTATATTAAAGGGGATCTATTATTTTTTAAATAAATTAATTTAAAGTATGATTATTTTAGAAAATAATGTCAGAAAAATTATATAACATTTTAATTATTAAATTATATTATTCAAAAAATGGTACATATATGCATATGTTTGTATATAATGAATATTTCAACAATTTATATTAAAGAATACGATAGTTTCGATCTCTTTGACCAAACTAGATTTCGTTTTATCATTAGTGTATCACTAAAGCAATATATTTATATTTTCTAAAGTACCTATATAACACCATTTAAATATTATTTATAAATTATGAAAATTTTATAAAGATTTGACAAGCGGTAGAATCTTTAAATAATTATAAATTATCTAAACAATATTCAGAGAGAAAGCTTCTGAAGTGTTATGTAAAATAACTATGACATAATAATACGTATTATAGTGTATACTATATAGTGTATTATAGGAGTTTGTTTGTAATTCATAAATATGGCACTTATAGTTACTTTTGACGTCATAAATATTTTAAAGATATGTATATGTGTTTATCTTAAAGTAAAATTATAGTTGATACAAAAATAAAACCAACCCTCCTCCTTCTTAATGGTTAACGTATGATACTTGTAATACACTTATCAACAATAGAGTAATAAGTACCGGTAGAGGTATATGTACCCAATATTCAATACTCGTGTTTAACTTGGATCTAACTGGGAAACTGGGGGAATCTGGTTCAAACTTAGATCTAGGTGGTGTAAACTTGGATGTATCTGATCTATATTTAACTAGTTAAAACACGGATCATTATATCCCAGTTTAATCCTAGTTATTGTTTTAAAATAACGTCAACTTGTGTCTAATTGATTAATAGTTAACTAGTTGCAACTTGGATCATTATATCACAGTTAAATCTAAGTAATTTTTTAAAACTGAGATCAACTTGGATCTAGCTGATAAATATTTAACTAGTTGTAACTTGGATCATTATATCACAGTTATTAAATCCAAGTTATTTTTTAGTCCAAAATATTTATCTATAAATATTATAATTATTTAATTATTTATTATTTTATAAAATGTAGGTAAATCTATTGAATCTAAATTAATAAAAATAAATAAAAAATATTGAATATTTTTTGATAAATTTATCATATTAATAAAATGTTTTTTTTTAAAACAATTTATTTAACCTATATAACAATGTATAACTATAATATATATATATATATATAAGTATTTAGGGATCATACTTATATATAAGGGTACATATATATAGGGGATTTAGGGGACATATCATACATGATGTAACATATAAGTATAATATTATAGATCAATAGTTTCGCCAAAATAAAACTGATATAAAATCAATATGTAAATTACTTATCTAGCCATAATATATAGATATATGGATAACAATATAATATAGATTAGCAGGTATACAAAATATAGATATAATATAAATATCAATGTGAATAATATGAATTTTTTTTTAAATTGGATTTAACTGGTATTTAACTCGAGTTAACTTGGATTAATCTCAAGTTAAACTGGGATTTAGCTAGAGTTAAACTTGTATTTAACTTGGATTAATCTCGAGTTAAACTGGGATTTAGCTAGAGTTAAACTTGGATTTAACTGGGATTTAACTCGAGTGAACTTGGATGTAACTTGGATTTATCTAGGATTAATCTCGAGTTAAACTTGGATCTAGCCTGTGTTAATAGTATTACCAAATTAGCAGGCTTAACACGAGTTTAAACTATATTATTGGGGGATAACTTGATATGACATAATATGTGATATAATAAAATATAAGTATATATATAGTACTGTTAATATACGGTGACATCAACTCTAATAATATATACGAATGTTAATATATCGGTAATAGATGTTAACTACAACTGCCTTAAGCATATTAAACACGTTACATAACATAACTATTGCATAACAAAAGATCCACATTACAAAATCATTGCATAACGAGCTCGTTACGTCATATAACGATAACGTCACCTCGCTATTGCGTAATAAGAACGTTACATCACACCTAACTATCGCCACTATTGCGTCACATACACAGGGATACTACTCGTGGAAGAGGCTAACAGTGGGTTCAGTGTTAGCCGTATGTGCAGTGTTAGCTAATCTAGTGGCTATGTTGTCTATATGCCACGCCCCTTCCACTCGACGCTCTCTCTACCATACGTTGTTCTCTAATCTAGGTTAGCATCCTACACTAAAAGTGTACTTAAATATATTGGTGGTTATTGATTCGACCTTTAAAAGGTGTATATTTAAAAATGGTTATCAAGAATACTCAAACATATTTTGTTTTAATGTGGGTCAATATTAGACCAGCTTCTTCCAATTCATTAATCACTATATATATATAAAAATATATATATATATATATAATTATTTGGCTTACAAATTATAACAACCATCACATTTCTTTAATTTTTTAAAAATCATTAATAAATTACCTTTTCTTCTTTGGAGTTGAATACATTACTGATATTGATTTTTTTCTACCTTATCTTAAGATAATATATTTTAACGTACACATATTATAAAATAAAAAAATAGCTCTTTATAATTTTAATAACAAGTCAAAATTACCTATTTTTTAGAAAATGAATATATATAGAAATTACATTTTATTATTTAAATTAATTAAACTACTTTGTTTACTTTTATTGACTTGTGATGATAATATTTTTTATTATTTAATTAATTAATTAAAATAATAATATATATATATATATATATATATATATATATATATATGTGTGTGTAATAAGGTGAATGTTCTAATACCTGTTTAATATAACATAATAATAATATTAATAGTACCTACCCGATGAGATGCAGACCGAAAAATGATCAATCTCACCGAGTGGAATTTATTCTATAGAAAAATAACGAAATATAATTTACAGACGATAAAAATGTAAATTACCAGAAAAACAAACATTTGCTTTGGCTTTGCAATTAACATAGAGCGTGACACCGAAATTTAGTTTAAAGTTTTTATGTAGATATATCGATTTCTATTACATAATGCTAAATGCATTTAAATGTATATTACATTAATTGATATATCTATACATTTGACTTTATAACATATATATGTAAATAATTATAATTTTTAAATATTAAATTATATAAATATTATAATTATTCATGTATCCATTTTAATATATTGATTATTAACAATTAACAAATAAATAAATAGACTAACCTTTTTGTAGAATTATTAACTCACATATAATTTATTTAAATATGTTTTTATGAAAAACCTATATTATAATAATTCTGTATACCATAAGAACTTCAACTAGAAGGAATTTTATTTTTTTCTATCCAGTTGTTCTCTACCTTCATCACCTTCTGAGTTATATATATATATATATATATATATATATATATATATATATAGTATACAAAATATAACACTATATTGGTATTATATTTATACTATAAATACTATAGTTATTAATAATATTAATATTCACAAAATTGTATTCACGTATAAATATAACGTATTTATACATTGGTGTTTTGAAGAATATATATTTTAGCAGTCATTAATATAACTGAATATACTCAATTAATATAGTACATATACTCTAACACATTCGTTTCCCAGTGCATATATATATATACTGTACCCTAATGCATTTAACATATCTGTACCCTAATGAAAGTATAGATTGTAACCTAGTGCATTTAAACACTATGTACCCTAAAATAAACATATAATGTGTACCCTAGTGGATTTAAAAGTAATGTACCCTATGTAGGGTACATGGACAATTTTATGATTTTATTGATATTTTAACGATCTGTACCCTATAAAAACGAGTTGTTGTACCCTATTTTTTTACAGTGTACATGCACATATATATATATATATGATAAATATAAGCATACATTCGTACATAGAAAAATACTAGCGCATATATATATAAACACATATAATTATTAGAATTATTATTTCTGTGAATATACTCAATTTATCTACAACACATTTGTGTATTAACTTATAAGTTTGTATATTGTATACAATATTTAAACATCTGCAGATGATAATAAAAATGAACTATATACACACATACACGCACATACACACAGAAAGAAACACACACACACACATATATATATATATATATATATATATATATATATATATATATATATATATATATTAATATCTTACTCATAAAGATACAAAAACGAAACAATTACATAATAAAATGAGTATGGCTATTTCTGTATCATTATGAGTAAACTATGTATATGGTTGAATATCATTTGTATAATACACGTATACATATTTTAGTTTATGTTATATAATATATTATTAATATACTATATAATACATATACATATATAACTTTTAGGTTAATTTAGTATTTAATAAACTATACATAAATTTGATATTATTTGTGAATTATTGGTAACATCCTGTATACATAGTAATTATGACTGTTATTTATAATTATACCAAATCCCTTTGCTTATACTATGTATAATTATTTGTACTCGAATAAATGCGTTATTATAGAGCAGTGATTCCCAACCTTTTTTTCAAATTGCCCACTTTTATAAAAAAAAAACAAATTTCGCCCCCCACCCTATTATAATTAATAATACATTATTTATAATGTATACATTATATATAAGCTAAATAGTATAAACAGAATTTATTGTAATAATAATATGATATAAATATTAATGTGATCCTTGTGGTTGATGATATGTTAAAATGTCTTCTATATATGGTTCAATATTTGTTAAGTATATATAAAATCTCCTCTATTTATTATCTTTAAACGGTTTATTGATTTTGTTACTATATTCATAACAGCGCTAAAATCTGTAAGTATATAATATTATAATATATTCTTAAAGATAAATATAACCAATAATGAAACATAACCAATAGCTTTAAATTCTGCTTTATATTCATCATTACATTGAATTTCTATTATATTATCTTGTATAATTAGAGGAAAATCTGTAATGTCAGAATATAATGGTGAAAGTAATAATAGTGGTAGATGTCAAGCTTAATTAAATCTTGGAATTTATATTTCACATACTATAAAACTTAATTATATATATTTAATAATATAATGCAATTATATTTTAAAATACATAATATGAAATATTATATTATACTATACTATAATAATTATAGGGATAGATCCAAAATATTATATAAATATAATATAATAACCTTGTAAAGATGTATTATTGATATTAAAATGTTCGAATATATCACTTACATAAGCCAGATCATATTTAATATTCTTCAGTTCCCCATGCAACCCAACATCGATTGTCTAAACATGTTCAAAAATTGAAGAATACAATTTATGAAACCTTGCTAGAAAGTTTCCTTTTGACAGCCATCGGACTTAGGTGTGCAATATAAGATGATTATATGTCTCGTTATTGTCATCACATAATTTTGAAAACATACTATCTTATATGCTACTTCGTTTTATTTTATTTACTGTTCTTATTATTATGTTTGAAGAGTGCACTCTTCAAACATAATAATAACATAATAATTAAACCATGGTTTAATTTAACGCTCAACTCTTTAGCTACAAAATGGTGCCTGTGCACTACACAATGGATTGAGAATAGTGAAGGGTTATATTTTTTCAGACGAGATACCACTCTACTATATTTTCCTATCATCGTAGGTGCTCCATCTGTAGCTATAGCTACCAAATATTCTAGTGAAATACTTTTTAATTCAAAATAATTCTTAATTTCTTCATAAACAGTAGGTCCTTTATAATTAATAATTAGCTTGGAAAATATTAAATCTTCCTTCATCTCTCCATTTTAAATAAACCGAACATAATATAATAATAATGACTCAGAATTTCGCAATGTTGACTCATCAATTTGTATAGAGAATTGGTTTTCTTTTAAATAGTCATATAATTTATTTTCAATATTGTCACTCATTTCATCAATTACATTTATAGTATTACTTAAAGGAATTTAATTAATCAATTTTTTAGCATTTTCATTTAATTCTGCTGCAATTTCTCTTATTACAGATTTTATTAAATGTTCACCTATAGGATGAGGTTTGCCCGTTTTTTCTATCAACTTTGCAATTTTATAAGATAATTTTAATCCAGTATTATTGGTATATTTGTAACTTTTGAAAAATAATTATTTATTGTATTTCTTTGAAATAAATTATTTGTCAATAGTTCAAAATATTCTATAGGTTTACTAGCCTTATCAGGATGTGCTTCACTGAAATGGTCAATTAATCTAGAAGAATTCATAGCCTCATTGATAAACTGTTTATTGCTAAAATAAGACAATACGGTTTAGTTTTGTTCAAAATAGATTCACAGAATCCAAATTTCAAATATTCCACATAATACTGACGGCACTTCTTCTTGTTAGGCATACTTATTATATAAAATATCTATAATTGGTTATTGTATTATTATATGGGGATCTGATAAGTAGAAAAAAAAATATAAAACTAAAAAATATGTGACGGGCGAGAGATAAAATACGTGAGAACTAAAGTAGGATATATGAATGCAAGAGTTATTGTGAATTAGTAGTATTAGTATTATTTTGTTGCTAATTTATATACAATCCTTGTTATATTATATTATTAATATTTCAAACTAACCAAGCAATCTATACAACTTTTTGTATAATTAACTTATCATATTCAATTATTTAACTCAAATGAAATGATATGGCGAAAAAATATGTGGCGGGCGGCGCATGCGTCTCAGAAATTAAATTTCAGTGAACGAGAGAACTAAAGTGGGAAATAGAATGCATGTTATTGTAAATTAATAGTATTATATAATATAGTAATAATTAGCATTATATTATATATGACCTAGTTTTAAATTGTGCACACTGAACAGAGCTATTATTAGTAATAATTTATTACACATCTATACATGTGTAATTCGGGGACAAAAAAAACAATATATATATATATACACACAACTCTTCACAAATTGCCCCCCAAACGCCCCCCTCTTTGAAATCGCCCCCCGGGGGGCGGTAGGGACCCCGTTGGGAAACACTGTTATAGAGTGTTTATTCATAATTCAGTAATAATATCCATACATATTCATTGAAACTAATATCATAATGTTTAATTACCGATATTAATAAATTAATATAATCATTTATGTAATAATAATTGTAATAAGAGTTATAATAACGATAACGATAATAACTCACTGACACGTGATCACAGAGTCACGTGACATAACAAACCTACCCATTACGTAACCCCCATATATCTGACCACTGACAACTGGCAGCGGTGGCTAACTTCCTGTCCGCGGTGTTGATCTGGTTCGCGGACAACATGCTATTGTTCAGAGGAAGTTCCGAACTCTTCCGACCGGAGCGGTTCTGCGACCTTCAAGCGACCTTGATGACGTCAGTGTACGCGGCTCAGAGTCTGGCAGTAGTGTCGGCGCTACTGATGCTCGGCTTGACCACTGTCCAGTACATCAGCATATGTAGGCCGATGGAACAGTCCACTCTGGTCAGGAAACAACGCCTGCTTAGGTACGTGTTGGTGACGTGGAGCCTCACTTTCGTTATCGGTTAGTGACCGCTCGGGTTTTGCGGACAATTTACCGCTAATACTGACTACTAGACTCAATATGTCCATACCTAGCTCACAATAGTGTCTATTAAAATGCCATCTATATTATTCGCTAAGATGACTATTAGATATACCCCTATTCTCGTAGAATATAGTACTAGAGTATATATATATATATAATACCATATTTATTAGTTATTATAGTGAATGTTAATAAATAGATGTAGATGTAGATGTAGATGTAGATGTAGATGTAGATGTAGATGTAGATATAGATGTATACGTAAGCGGTTGCTATGTTCACTTCATATACACTAATATAGTTGTGTAGAAAAAGATAGTGTAGATAAAACGAATTTATGGCTATCGTGATATTGTCAATTGATAAAGTCACGTGCCATAATTATTATTATCATTAACATTGTAGCGTTATCCAGCATCCAGCGGTAATAAACAACACGTAGTTGATCGTGTATATACCATCGATATAAAGAAAGTGGGTAAGCAATTGACTGTAGTGTATGGCACTTTCCTCTACGAGCGCTGCAGTCGAAACCCACTATCTGGCCCACTACTTTTTATTTATAATAATATGTATTTATCATATATATATTGATAATCACTACCAATTGTAATATACTATCGATACTAAAAATAAAATTATATATTTAAAATACATAATATCAACATTCCTCGTAATTTTGTGTATTTAAATTGAAGTTATAATACTATTTTATTGATTTTATTGATATTTATAATTTAAATCCATTGATATAGATAGAAGTCACTTTAATCTATTTCGACGAAAAGACTACTGTTTCAATATTTGACATATATAATATGACTAATATCCAATCAAAATCACTGATACCATTTTGTTAATTTATCGATAAAAGTGTCATTCACGTGTATATCTTTTACATGCATTGCGTGCGTCAATTGTTTATCCACTTTCTTTATATCGATGGTATATACGTGTATATACGTGTACATACTACTACTACTACTACTACTACTACTACTACTACTACTACTACTACTACTACTACTATTACTACTACTACTACTACTACTACTACTACTACTACTACTACTACTACTACTACTACTACTACTACTACTACTACTACTACTACTACTACTACTGGGACTTCCTGTTTATCATTATTTTGCTAAACATCAATTTAATTTAAATTAATTAATCTCGCGTAATCCAACATTCAGATAAGTTTTCCCCCACATATATTACAATCATCATACATATAAACACATAACACATATTATCCACTTATTATTTATTTTTTTCATTCACTACTTTTTACATTAATTCAACTTTATAACATTCATATTTTAAAAATTTGTCAAAATCACTGAAGCATTATATACATTTTTAAACATATTTA
Organism: Osedax fenrisi; assembly: GCA_964019155.1. Lineage (NCBI taxonomy): Eukaryota > Metazoa > Annelida > Polychaeta > Sabellida > Siboglinidae > Osedax > Osedax fenrisi. The sequence goes on along the minus strand of OZ025240.1, from coordinate 100,527,846 downwards.
CATTTTTCTCTATTCTATTATTTCATTTTATAATCTCTATTCATAATACCATTGCATTACTATTACACTATACTTACACTATTCATATACATTTATACATTTACAATATTCATACACATTATATACATTTACAACATTCATAAATACATATATATATATATATATATATATATATATATGTATATATTCATACATACATATACAATTTTGTTCATCTTTCACTGTATATAATATAACCTTATACTTGTATTATTCAGTATATACATATTAGTATACACTTATTTATTTACACATATTAATTAATTAATTAATTAATATAAAATACTTAATAATGGACAAGAAAGTATGTGTTCACTGTAATAAAGTAAATGAACATGATAAATATGTTACATGTATATGCAATACTAGCGTACATTATGAGTGTCTTCACCCTTATGGTAGTACACCCAATGCATGGATATCTAGCAACCCTGTAATCAAGCATGTTACTTCAATACTAGAGTCACCATCTTTCTTATTTAGATGTAATACATGCATTGGTAACTCTATTCAATCAAGTTGCCCTCTACCTTTAAATACATTTAAAGGTGAAATAAACAATATCGAATCCTCCACAAAGGATATCCTTATCCGTCTTGATAAACAAGATAAGATATTAAATAATATATGTAAACTAGTAAATAATACCAGTACGATATATAAACACATAATACCACCTACATTCACCCCTACAATACCCTATAACCCTCCAAAACAACACTTGCCACCACCTACTCATCCTTTAAATATATCATACTCTTCAGCTGTACGACAAAGCCCATACATGTCCATAACAAAAGTTAATACTACTATACCTGTAATTAATACTACTCCATCTAATTCTCTTGTTATTGAACATCTGAATGAAGATGAAAGAAATATTAACTTCGTATATAAAATACTTTCATATTTAAATATGTCAACAAACTCTCTGACCTCATACAAATTTATAAACTCAATATGTGTAATATACTTCAACTCACCTAACTCTCAATACACATTTCATTCCAATGTGAACCATATTAAAAAAGACCCCAGATTCTCCCATCTTTATATACGAGAACAACGCTCAGGCAATGAAATATTCAGAGGTAGAGTTATATATCATGCCATAAAAGAAAGTTTTACACCAACTGGCACTAGGTGCACCTATAATAATTTTAATAGTACTTTCGAGCTACGTAATACAAAACACTCTAAAATTGATTGTTACAGCGATCCCACACTTATTAAACATACTGATTACAATAAATGGAATACTTCGTATGAAGCTTATTTACAGACCAAGTACACTACCAATAAAATTGACTTAGTCAATGGTCAACCCAAACAATGACATATAATCACCCATGACAACCACCTCAGAACAATATCCCCTACCTTCACCAATCCCATTAATAAAGTAAAACCCCCACCACTCGTTAACTCCACATCTACCCAACACACACTTAACCATCAACGATCAATATTAGCAATCATACCTACCACATTAATACCCGAATATAATATGTCTAACTCAACCATTCAAACTACTACTCCTAATACTGCCATCACTACCAATACTACTCCTACAACTGTTACAAACACTACTGAACATACACAAACTAAACCCTCTCCATTGATTAAAGCCGCCCTTATAAATGCCTAGAATCCATTAGAAATAAGTGTCACTTTGTTGTTGAGTTTTTCAATGATAAAAATCTAGACATTCTATTTATCACAGAAACATGGCTGAAATTAGATGACATACCCCTCATTGGTTTATTAACTTCTGGCTTACTATACTTTAGACATATACCTCGACCCTCAGTTCACTTTGGTGGGGGTATTGGTATACTATTCAAACCTCATTTGAAACTTACTTCATTTACTGACCTGTCCCTCAATCACTCCGAATCAGCTTCCTTTTATTTTCATACACAATCTACAAGACCTTTTACAGCCATATTGACATACAGACCACCAGCGCAATCCATTACTCTCTTCCTTGATGAGTTTCAAATCCTCATAACTAACTCTACACCTTCCACAATCTTTATTGGTGATTATAATATACCGTTTAATAAAACTAATTCATACTCGCTTATATTACATAATATTATTAAATCTGCTAACTTCCATCAACATATTAATCACTCTACCCATATCACCGGCAACATCCTTGATTTAGTTATTTCCCATAACGATACACATTTGGTATCTAACCTTTCGATCTCCAATCTTATCTCTGATCATTATTTGATCTTATTCAACATTAATTGCCACAAACCTCCTACTTCCACTAAGACCATTCATATCCGTCAGCTTAAGAAACTAGATCATTCCATCTTTTTTGATAAATTTGAGTCATTGTATTCAAAGAACCTTCATAAGCCCTCGATTGATGCCTTTAACTCAGCTCTCTGCACTACTCTTAATTCACTTGCCCCAATAAAAACCAAAATTGTTTCCAGCAAACCTCACTACCCTTGGTATACAAATGAACTATCATCTTCTAAACGCTCTCTTAGACTTTACGAAAAACACTGGAGAAAGAACAAAAGTTATACTAGACTCTATGATATTTTCATACTTAAGCGAAAATCATATCGATCTCTTATTACGTCCACGAAGAAAATATATTATACCAATGCTATTAGCCTTGCTAAAAATGACTACAGGGCAATTTATAAGATAACAGATATGTTGTTAAACCGCACCAAAACTAAATCATTCCCATCTGATAAATCATCTATTCTTGTCACTAAATTTGATGAATTCTTCCACTCCAAACTTATGAATATTATCTCTACATTATGTGTCTCCCCTGTTAACCAACCTGACATTCCCGCCAATAGATTCAATACATTTATTTATCCCTCACCTACATATATTCTAAAGCTAATTACTTCAACTAAATGCGCCAGTTCCCTTGATCCTATTCCCATCAACTACTTATTTTGCTCGCTCCTAAACTCAGCAACCACATCACTCGGATCATTAATTAATCTCTACAATCAGGAATAGTCCCTGATTCTATGAAAATTGCCATGATAAGACCCATCCTCAAAAAACAAAACTTAGATGTCTCATCACTTAATAATTATCGACCGATTTCTAACCTTACAATTATATCCAAGATACTTGAACGTGTTGTTGCATCTCAGCTCACTTCATATCTCTCCCAATATAACATCCTTAACAAATTCCAGTGTCTATACTGCTCACAAGTCAACTGAGACCGCCCTAACATATATACTTAGTGATCTTCATTTGTCATCATCGCACAAGAATGGTTATATTCTAACACTACTTGACCTTTCTTCTGCATTTGATACCCTTGACCACAACATTATGATATCGCGATTAACTTCCATCGGTATAACAGGCACCCCCATCACATGGTTTACATCATACCTCACAAATCGACATCATTATATCAAAATAGACAATCATTCCTCTACCCCTCGACTTCTCACTCACGGTGTTCCACAGGGATCTGTCCTTGGCCCCATACTTTTTAACATATACATCTTACCATTATTCAAAATATTCAGATCCTACCCATCTATCAAATTCCATGCATACGCTGATGATTTACAAATATACACTAATATATCTTCCCATATGTCCAATCCTTTGCTACTAACCAACTGTATTAATGATATTTCAACTTGGTTAACCAACAACTCTCTCTCGCTAAATTTCACCAACACTGATACCATCAAAATCTCTTCACCTAACAGTCTATCATTAGCATATCCAACTCCACCTGTTATCGTTTCTAATCAATCTATACCTTTCTCTAAAAACATACGTAATCTCGGTTTCATAATTGATGAAACTCTTTCACCCACTCAACATATCCGTTCTATTGCTCGTTCAGTTAACTATACTCTCTATACAATCAGACTCATCCGCCCTTTTATTAATACTGATACTGCCATTATACTAGCTACTGCATTAATTCTCTCGCGATTTGATTATTGCAATGTACTACTTAGCAATATCCAACAACATTCAACTAATAGCCTGCAGGTTCTTTTCAATAACACAGTACGTGTTATCTATAATATTCCGAAATTTTCTAGAACACACATTTCACCTCTTACAGCATCACTTCACTGGCTTCCAATAAAATCTCTAATCTCTCATCTATAAAATATCTCTTATTATTCATAATGCTTACCATAATAACTACCCTGATTATATCTGCTCACTCATAACAAAACGTATAAATAAAATAAACACTAGGAAAGCTTATCTTGATATGTTAGTTGTCCCTTTATCGTTAAATATGACTACTACTAATAGAAGAAGTTTTTATATCTCGGCCCCTACTATTTGGAATTCCCTCCCTCAAAAAATAAGATCTACCACATCTACTGCAGTTTTTAAAAAATTGCTGAAAACATATCTTTATGATATTATTTTCGTCAATTCAAATTAATGTATCCATCGATCAACACGTCTGTCTACTATACCAAGTATAAGAAGTGTATAAACCATTGGTTTACAGGTTTACAGGTTTACTACTACTATTACTACTACTACTACTACTACTACTACTACTACTACTACTACTACTACTACTACTACTACTACTACTACTACTACTACTACTACTACTACTACTACTACTACTACTACTACTACTACTACTACTACTACTACTACTACTACTGCTGCTGCTGCTGCTGCTGCTGCTGCTGCTGCTGCTGCTGCTGCTGATGCTGCTGCTGCTGCTGCTGCTGCTACTACTACTACTACTACTACTACTACTACTACTACTACTACTACTACTACTACTACTACTACTACTACTACTACTACTACTACTACTACTACTACTACTACTACTACTACTACTACTACTACTACTACTACTACTACTACTACTACTACTACTACTACTACTACTACTACTACTACTACTACTACTACTACTACTACTACTACTACTACTACTACTACTACTACTACTACTACTACTACTACTACTACTACTACTACTACTACTACTACTACTACTACTACTACTACTACTACTACTACTACTACTACTACTACTACTACTACTACTACTACTACTACTACTACTACTACTACTACTACTACTACTACTACTACTACTACTACTACTACTACTACTACTACTACTACTACTACTACTACTACTACTACTACTACTACTACTACTACTACTACTACTACTACTACTACTACTACTACTACTACTACTACTACTACTACTACTACTACTACTACTACTACTACTACTACTACTACTACTACTACTACTACTACTACTACTACTACTACTACTACTACTACTACTACTACTACTACTACTACTACTACTACTACTACTACTACTACTACTACTACTACTACTACTACTACTACTACTACTACTACTACTACTACTACTACTACTACTACTACTACTACTACTACTACTACTACTACTACTACTACTACTACTACTACTACTACTACTACTACTACTACTACTACTACTACTACTACTACTACTACTACTACTACTACTACTACTACTACTACTACTACTACTACTACTACTACTACTACTACTACTACTACTACTACTACTACTACTACTACTACTACTACTACTACTACTACTACTACTACTACTACTACTACTACTACTACTACTACTACTACTACTACTACTACTACTACTACTACTACTACTACTACTACTACTACTACTACTACTACTACTACTACTACTACTACTACTACTACTACTACTACTACTACTACTACTACTACTACTACTACTACTACTACTACTACTACTACTACTACTACTATCAATCAATCAATCTAAACGATTTATTTAAACACTGCAAATAACACACCAGGCGTTCTCAAGAGTGTAACAAAGCAAACAAACAAAAATAACATAATTGAATATAAATAAAATAATAATTAGTATTATTATAAACTGTACATTGCAAAATGCAATATTGGTTATTGATATATAAAAAAAAAACCATATGATATAATGTCATATGGAAAATAAAACATATCAATAATATACATAACATAAATAACGTAAAAATAATAAATTAAGACTTTTCAATATTGAATAAATAACGTTTTAAATTAAATTTAAAGGTATCGTGATTAGGAATCATTCTTATTTTCAAGGGAAGAGAATTCCATAGTGGCGGCGCATAGTATTGAAAGGCTCTCTTGGAATTTACTGGTTTCACTGATTTCTTGACTTGTAAGCAGTTTACATCATTAGATGATCGAAGTTCACGACAGATAGGCACTTTAACTGATAGGCAAGTTATAATATATGAAGGACCTGCAGTGAGTGATTTATGAATTATACATAGAATTATATATTTGCTTCTATTAATATTGTTGAGAATATTAAGATTATGTTGACGCAATGTAACACTCGAGTGATCAAATAAAGGTTGTTGATAGATTACTCGTACTGCCGAATGATCAATTCTATAGATACATTTATTCAATTTTTTGGATAGACCTAAATATATCGAATTACAATAATTAGTCGACGAAAATACCATTGCTTTAATTAGCATCGTAGTGAGGTATTTGCTAATGAACTTTCTTATATATCGTATATTATATAAATGAAAATTTGCTTTCCTGCAAACAGTTGACATATGATCATCAAAATTCAATTTATTATCAATAGTAATACCAAGATATTTAATTTTTAGTGATGGAATAATTCTAATAATATCAATAAATATATCAGTAAAGTTATTAAAGTTATGCGGTAAGTTCAGTAATTCAGTTTTAGAAGTATTAAGTAGAAGTTTGTTCATAAGTAGCCATTTATTCACTTGATTGGCACATTCAACTAGCTCATTATTCATGACCAATCTACTATTAACAGAATAAATAAGAATATCATCAGCATAGAGATGAAATCTTAATGTTTTAAATGATTTGATAATATTAGTTATTGGGTTCAGATATATAGAGAATAGTAGTGGACCTAAGACGGATCCTTGCGGAACCCCGTCTTGCGGAACCCCGTACTTAAATGATTGAGATTTAGAATAAGAGTTATTGATCTTAACAGAAAAAGTTCTATTAGTGACAAATCCAATTAAGAAATCATGAGCAGTTGAAGATATACCAATGTCTAAAATTCTATCTGAAAGGATATCAAAAGATAGCGTATCAAAAGCAGATGACAGATCTAGAAGTAGAATCTGAATTTTCTCATTTCTATCTAAAGATGTATATATATCATTTAGTATAAGAGTTATCGCAGTTTCTGTACTGTGGTTCTTTCTAAAAGCACTTTGTAAGTTACAGGATAAGTTATTAAAATCAATAAAAGTAGTTATATGTTTAAAAAAATTTGTTTCGAGAATTTTAGAGATTAAAGGTAGTTGAGCAATAGGGCGAAAGTTCGAGAGTTCATTTATATTAAGACTATTTTTCTTTAAAATAGGAGTAATAATAGAATGTTTTAAAATAGAAGGAATAACACCTGTAATAAGGGATTGATTAATGATTGAAGAAAAAAGTGGAGTGAGTGTGTTAGCTAAAGATTTACTACTACTACTACTACTACTACTACTACTACTACTACTACTACTACTACTACTACTACTACTACTACTACTACTACTACTACTACTACTACTACTACTACTACTACTACTACTACTACTACTACTACTACTACTACTACTACTACTACTACTACTACTACTACTACTACTACTACTACTACTACTACTACTACTACTACTACTACTACTACTACTACTACTACTACTACTACTACTACTACTACTACTACTACTACTACTACTACTACTACTACTACTACTACTACTACTACTACTACTACTACTACTACTACTACTACTACTACTACTACTACTACTACTACTACTACTACTACTACTACTACTACTACTACTACTACTACTACTACTACTACTACTACTACTACTACTACTACAACTACTACTACTACTACTACTACTACTACTACTACTACTACTACTACTACTACTACTAACACGTGATATGATTATTACACGCTCCGAGCATCACGACGGTATATCGAGGACGTAACGTATAGGACATAACCTTGATGTTATTCCCTCGTCGATAGACATCATTTATCGACCTGCATGATTAATTAGCGATGCGAGGTTGGTGCGAGTGTGCGCGCTCCGGAGTGATGAGTCACCTACGTCGTAAATAACGTGACGTCACCACCACATCCTCCAGCCTCCTCCTCCATCTCCTATTAATTAAATTAGCACGTGATAATAGCCACTGATTGAGGGCGAAACTGTCACGTGATATATTATTGTTATCGTGTTGTGTATCTCTAACACGTAATATATCTATAATAACATATATCTTTATTATAATTTATATATGCTATATATATATACACTTACATACATATGTATACGTACACACGTGTATTATATGACCTTCAAAATATACCCCAATATATTTAGGCTTTACATCTAGAAACTCTAAATTCCAGTCAAAATCTATCAATTCAAATCAAATCTAATACTTTTTTGAATACAATTATTATTTTTAATTGTTCAACATATTAATTTTTCAATTATTTATGTTCACTTTATTATAACTTTGTTTTGTTAATGAATATTTTATGCATAATTATTTTATTTATTAATTGAATATCTATATTTATAAATGCATTTTTTACTTTAAATACGAATATATTATTAAATAAGTTAACTTACTTTGGCATTAGAGGTATAAATCTAGATCTATTATGCAGTTATCTAACAAATAGAAAACAATATGTCTGTTATCAAAAATGTAATTCAAATTTACTAGGTATTAATATAGGTGTTCCACAAGGCTCCGTATTGGGACCATTGTTGTTCTTGTTATATATAAATGATATATCTAACGTTATGGACGACAATGGTTGTATCTTATTTGCTGACGACACAACCTTAGTATTCGCGGATAAAGATGTATCGATATTGGAGTCAAAAGCTAATAAATATATTGGTTATATTTACTCATCGTTATGTTACAATAAACTATCATTACAATTAATTAAAACTTCTTATACTATATGTGGTCAACATAAACCTTATATTTTCAATATTTCATTAAATGGACTTATTAAATGTCAAAATGAATTTAAATTTCTTGATATCATCATTGATAATAAACTTTCTTGGAAACCGTATATTACTTTATTAGCCTCCAATTTATCTATAATTGTAGCTGTCTTTTATAAACTGCGTAATAAAATTAATATAAAATAATTAATTGTATTATATATCGCACTATTTCACTCTAGATTAAGTTATTGTTGTTCGTCATGGGGGTCTAATTATAAATCAGTAGTACACAAGATTATTGTATTACAAAACAAGGTACTTAAATGTATTTATAAACTACCCCAGAGAACTAATATCAACTTCATTTATAAAAGACATACTATATTGAAAATAGTTGACTTAGTCATATATTAAAAACTACACATTATGCTTTTAATAGAGTCTATAGAACTAAACTATTACACAAGTTTGTACGTTGTTTAAACAGTTGTACTAGGGCTAACAATAGATTTATTATACCGAAATGTAGAATTAATATTAGTTGTTATGCTGTACATTATGCAAGTATTCAATTATGGAATAATCTAAGTAACATATTACAAATTATAAAAAGTATTAAGTTATTTATAAAAAAATTAAAAATTTCTTAACTTACTATTTACTAATTAAATTTTGTTGTACATGTTTGATGGACTAATGGTGACTATTACTTTATTCAAGCTGATTTAATAGAGGTGGAATAGATCCTCAAAGAAATTATTTTTACTTTTTTTTTAAGTTCCGTTATTTATTTATTATTATGAATTACAAATATGTAAATTGTTTACTAATTATTATTATATAGTTAAGATGGATTAACATAGGGATTATATTTCTGATTGTTTGAAACGCTAAATAAATCACTGAGTATGACATTACTGGGTGTGGGCTACCCATATGGGATTTGGGCAACCCCGAAGCTTCCTTCACATATATATTCCCTTTGATTATCCTTCTATGCACATACATGTTTGAATGTATAATATTTAATTGCATTATTATTTACTCTAGCCAAACACCTCGAAAGTTAATTTGACTATTTTGTTTAGCCATTTATTATTAAAAATTAATTTTGTTTGCAATAATAAATTATCCTTATCCTTATATATATATGTGTGTATGTATATTTATGTGGTTATATTTCTATATAAGATTATAACCACAACACGATAATAGATATTTAACTAGTGTCTATAGCCATATTGTACACCATATCCGGGTCGTGTTTCATTACCTACATGTACCCTATGTAGATATTCGTTATTCTATAGGTAGTGTGTATACAGCCCTAGGACATGCTTTATAATTAATTATGTTCTATGTGAGGAACGCTTTATTTATAGATATATAATAATATAACGCTTAATATTATAAAAAAAACATATTGTTCATAAGAAAATAAGCGAGGTGCATAAATAACAGCACTAATTGTGTAGTGTACTATTACATAATAATAATAATAGATTATTACATCCGTAATATTGCTGAATATTGATAATAACAGAACTAATTAAGTAGTGTGTAATACATAATTATACCTAATGATTATTCGCTATAAGTACTAACTCTTGATGACATTCAATGAATATGCATTTGATGATATGTGAGTCGTTGATTTGAAAAATATGAAATAATCATATATATATATTTAGAGAGAGATATATATATATATATATATATATATATATACAGGGGCGGATACAGGGGGGGGCTAGGGGGGCTCTAGCCCCCCCCCCCCCTCGTGATTATATTGAATTGTTGAAATTATTTATTTAACTGGATACATTTTATATGATACATTATATATATATATAGGTGACCTACGATATAGATGATCTCAATGGGCCATTGGGATATATTATATTGGCGATTATAATATTTTTACAATTTAGATATTATATAGATGTTTACAGAATGTTCTGTATTTTAGATAATCATTAATTTCTATTTTCATTGTATGTAATAAATAATAAATTATATTTTATTATTTTAAAATAATAAATTATAAATTATTATTTTATATTTTTAATTGATTCATAAAGAACAATGAGCAAAAGAACATTATTATCCTACTTCTCAAATAAAAGTGATACTAGTGGTTAGTGGAATATACAAAATATAATATTTAATATTATTAAATAATATTATATTTAACTTGTTAGGCTTTTTATTTTAAATAATGTAAATTTTACATTATTTACTAATGTTATTAATTAGCAGGATCTATATATATATATATATATATGAGTCGAATATACATATAAAGTATACTGAAGTATACATGCACCTATATTCATATCAGTGAATAATTATACTAGATATTATAATTATATAATTAAAATGAAATGAATTAATTTCAAATGAATTATAAAATTAATAAAAACTAATAAAAACTAATAAAAAGCAAATCAAATTAATTAAAACAAATTAAAATGGATTAATAAAATTAAAATGAAATAATAAATATATATATATATATATATATATATATATATATATATATATATATATATTATAGTATATAATATATACACAGATTTTGCGAAGCATCCTTTGGAAAATATTTGATATATATATATATATATATATATATATATATATATATATATATATGTATATGATATATGTATTATACATATATTATATATATACTATATATATATATACATAATATATATATACTAAATATATACATATGGAAAGTATACAGTATATTTATATAACTGTGCGATGTATGTATGTAATTAATGTTATCTATAGATAATATCAAAGTATAGCTTTTATTAGATATATCTATAGATATATAGATATATATATATATATATATATATATATATATATATATATATATATATATATATATATATATATATATATTATTAGATATAGCTTTAATTTGTCAATGATATAAACATACGTATGCGACGCATGCCTCATCATATATGAGTCATATATGATCCTAGGATCCTGTTATAACCCGTAACCAACAAAATATTAATCACTAGATGGCAGTTATGTGGCAATCAAATTGTAACAAAATATTCTGAAAATTAATTTAATAATAAAATTAAATAATAATAATTATTATAAAATATAAAAAATAAATTATTTAATATAAGTTTGTTATTGTCATAAAATTAAGTAATTGTATACAGTAATTAAAATAAGTAAATTTAATAACTTTTATAATGTTTTCATTTATAATATAAGTTTTCTACAACTTTTCGAAGAACAATAGGTATACAAATTCTTTCTCAAATATTCTCATCATTTATAGAATTTGATAATCCTGAAATACCAGAGGAAGTGACTATAAAAAAGCTCTGTAAAATAGATGATGTGGTTAAATCAGCAAAACCTTCAATATCAATTATAGGTATGTTTATACATATTTTGTTTCAAGTCTATTAATTAATTGTAATATAATTTATAGATATTGGCACTATTTATTATGAATTAAAAAGTAAAACACACGAAGAAAAGTATATTCTGCTAAAGAAAATACTCGCACAACAATCTATCAAAGATCACGTTTTTAAACCACATAAAGAAAATGGAAATACACGTACATTTCAAATGAAGTGGTTACACACATATTCTTGGTTATCCTACAGTGAATCTTTAAATGGCGGATTGTGTATACCATGTGTTTTTCATTTAAAAATGAATCACAATCAAGTTGGAAAATTTGTCACTTCGCCCATGATTAAGTTTAAAGATGCGATTGCAGATTTAAGAAAACACGAATCTACTATTTACCACAAGAACTCTTTGGAAGACAATTCTCGTTTTATTGCAGTGATGGAAAATAAGAAGCAATCAGCTATAATGCAAGTCAATAATTACATATCTAAGCAAATTGAATGCAACAGAGCAAAATTGAAATCAATATTAGATATAATCATTCTTTGTGGAAGACAAAATATTTCATTACGTGGTCATAATGAGTATTCTACTGATCCAAATTCTAATCTAGGAAATTTCAATGCACTTCTAAATCTATGCATGAACTCTGGAAATGATATATTAAAAGAACACTTGTTAATGTGTAATAAAAATGCTAAATACACCTCAAAAACAACACAGAATGAATTGATATTTGAATGTGGTGAATATATTAAAGAAAGAATAATTGATGATATAAAAAAAGCGAAATATTTTAGTGTACTAGCTGATGAAACCACAGATGTATCTAATACTGAACAAATGGCTTTAGCAATTAGATATTTTAATGGTAAGTGTATCACTGAAAAGTTTATTTCTTTCATAGAATGTGAAAATCTTAGTGGAGAAAGTATAGCTAACTTGATTATGGATACACTAACTAAAGCTGAATTAAATCTTGAAAATTTAAGAGGCCAAGGATACGATGGAGCAGGAAATATGTCTGGAAAAGTAAAAGGAGCGTCAAGTATAATTCTAAATAAGTACCCTAAAGCTACATATGTACACTGTAGATCACATGTATTAAATCTATCAATAGTAAATGCTTGCAAAATGCCATTAATTCAAAATATGATGGGAATATTATTAGAAATCTGCATTTTTTTTAAATATTCTGCTAAGAGGCAAGGATTACTAGAAGAAAATATTACAAAAATTTGTGTTGAATCTTCTAAAAAGAAATTAATTAATCTTTGTAAAACGAGATGGATTGCCAGACATGATGCTTTGCGAGTATTCATCGAACTATATCAAGCAATACTCGAAACCATGTTAGACATATATGAAGATAAATCATGGAATTCAGAAAGTGTAACAAAAGCTAACGGTCTTTACAATTCTATGATTAATTCACAATTTATTATGTCATTAATTGTATGTAATAATTCACTTAACTTCAAAGAAAATTTAACAACTACTCTCCAGAGTAGATCAATCGACGCATACAAGGCTAATAAAGATATTCAAAGTGTAATTAAAGGGATACAAGTTTGTAGAGATAATATTGATGAAGTACAATTAGAATGGGATGAAGAAGCATCACATTAATTATCATATTCAAATCAAGTAATTTCGTTACCAAGGTTAAATAAAAGACAGATACATCGTGCAAATACACCTGCTTCATCAGCTGAAGAGTATTTTAAAAAAGTAATATCTATTCCATTCTTGGATCATTTGATAATGGAGATGAAAGAAAGATTCAATAAAGACATATTGTATATATCTCTTGGAGCCTTCTTAATTCCAAAAGTAATGAATGAAAATAAGGATTCATGGAAAGAAAATATATTAAAGTTTTATGAATTAGTCAAAGATGATTTACCAAAGATACATTTAATAAAAACCGAATTGATTTGCTGGGAAGTTAAATGGACAGAGACTAAAGATCTACCTACTACGATAGCAAGTACTCTCAATAACATGTCAAGGTAAATTGAAATTAGTAAATATATTTACATTAAATCATTTCAATATATATATATATATATATATATATATATATTTATATTAATAATATATAATTTATAATTTATATATATTATAGGTGTCTTTTTCCGAATATCTATGAAATGCTTTTATTGATGGCTACTACTCCAGTTACCTCGTGTGAATGTGAACGTTCATTTAGCCGATTAAGAACAATAAAAACGTATTTACGTTCGACTATGAGTGAAGATCGACTAAATGGACTTTCTTTATTATATATACATAAAGACATAGATATCGATTGTGATTATATTATATCAAAATTTGCATTACGTAATCCACGAAGAATGCAATTGATTAATATATTGGATTAAAAGTTTTTATTAAATAAAATATAAAATATTATTCTCTTTAATTTAATATAGTATTTAATTTATATATATATATATATATATACATACATATTATTTAATTGAATATCAATATAAACATGTATTATTTTTAAAATGCACTTTTAATTGAACGTCAGCCCCCCCCCCCCCCTTACAAAATTCCTGTATCCGCCCCTGATATATATATATATATATATATATATATGACGTAACACAGGTGCGGCTCCGACCATCTATTTGAGCACAATGTCCAGATCTACGGAATGCGTACCCTCTCTTGTAGCCTCTCTGCAACGAGTGAATCTCATCTGCGTTAACATTAATGTCAGCTTGATCCTCGTGGTTCACCTGTCAATCACCGCGCTTTGTTCTAGAATATTCCTAGAGATCTTTAGGTTAGTGTCACGTGTTAACATTAATGTACACGTATATACACCCTATAGGGTGAATAAAGCTACAAGTATTATTATTGGTGAATATTCATTATGAATATATTGTACCTTTTAGAAAGATGCGATTTTAAATTTAACAATATTTCTTGGATATTAACAATTGTAGCTTATATTTTAAATAGATACATATAGTAGGCTTGGATATTTTGTTTAAACGGTAACAATTTTCTCACATTAATTAATTGTTTACCTATAAAAGGTATAAAAGGTATTACTTACTTATAATTACATTTATTTTTTAATGTGGACCATTGATTATTTCCTGTTGCTAGTTGTTCTGATCAAATAAATTGTTCTAAGATTACCCTAAGATAATTCTTTGCTATTTTCGCAATTATAAATATTTTCTTATGATAATCCCATAAGATAATTGACATAACAATTGATCTCTGGATCAGTACTTAATTATCACACATATTACCATTAACACTACACTTATATATCCGTTATCTCTATGCCACGCCCCCTATTGCATTATCTAGCTACACCTACTATATGTATACACAGGTAAACATCTAAATTATATTAATTCACATATACGCTATCATTTATCTTATATATGTATAGGTATTTAAGTATAGGTTGATTTATTTACTATTATTAATTAGTAACTTCTTACTGACGTAATAGAATACTTTATTGTCTGTGAACAATTATTATTTATACGTAAGATGTATACTGGTTTCTATTTTTAGAATGATAATCTAGTAAATAAACGAGCTTATAAAAAAATAGAATAATATAATTAATCAAAAAATACAGATCATGATTTAAGAGTTTATATAAATAGGTTAATTATTTTGTATCGATTTATTAAAATATGTGTCATATTAATATATATATATATATATATATATATATATATATATATTTATAAAACGCATTGTATGTCATTTATAAATGATATAATATTTAATATAAATATAGGTAATTCACTTATATCTCAAGTAACTTCTACAAAATTTCTTGGAATAAATCTAGATACTTGTTTAAATTGGAAATGGCATTTGGCTTATCTTAAAAATAAATTATTAAAAATTGTGTGGATCATAAAAAATGTTCCACACTTTGTAAATACATCTTCCATGATCAAACTATACTATGCTTTATTTTATCCACATTTAATTTACTGTCATGGTTATGCATCAAACTTAATAGCATATAATTAATTCAAAAAAAGATATTACAAATAATTGTTAATAAAACAAATGAATTTTCAATTGTTTCTTTATTTAAGGAAAATAAAATATTATCTTTATATGATATTTTTAAGTATAATACTTGCATCTACATGTATAAAATATTCAATAAATTACGCCATCCTATTATTTTAAATCATTTTACATTAACGTCTACAAAAAGATTTAATACCATGAGTAAGTGTATTTTATTCAACCTTATTTTAAATATAATTATATGAATAATAACTTAATTACATTAGGACCAAGACTTTGGAATGATTTAAGTATAGATATAAGAAAGTCAAATTCTTTATCATTATTCTGTAAAAATCTTAAAATAATTATATATAATACTTAGTCTATTTTAATGCATTTATTTTTAGTTTAAATTTGTATCTAATATATTTGACACTATAAAAATACTGACGTTATATTAAATTTTGACATTTTAAAAAACTGACTTTTTAAAAATTGTTATATATGATTTTAAGATTGTATTGTCTTTTATTTTATTTTACATTTTTTGAAATTAAATAAATTACTTTGGGTTATATATTTTTCAGTATCTACATCGAATATTGTTAACCTATATTTATTTAATATATTTTCTTATTTCTTCTCTTTTTTTTTCTTCTTTCTTTTACTTTTTAATGTTGGCTATCTCATATTTAGTTCCACTATGTTATATTTTAATTTATATTATTTAATACTTGATGTATTTATTAGTTTTTAATTTTATACTTTTATCATTTATTTATATTATTACATGATTACATTATTATATGATGATTACATTTAGTTACATAATAAGTTTTATTATATGTTATTATATATTTTATTTATTTTTATCATATTGTTTTTTTTTCTCTCTTGCAATGATTGCAATAATACAATTTATCTTAACTTATCTTATTTTATAATATTATAAAATTATTATTTATTTATAAATATTATACATAATTAAACGTATCATGTTAATAAAGGGGTAATTGTCTCGATAAGCAACATTGCTTCTACAATTGCCCTGGCATTGCATAAATCTGATAATAATAATAAAAATAATATATATATATATATATATATATATATAAATAAATAGATTACGCACGAGTAGCACGACACGTGACATGTTTACATTCGCAATGGTATTTCATAATAATGTAAACAACGACAGAGGATATGATACTAGCTTATTATGCGCACGTGTGTGTGTGTACGGTAAGATAATGCTGTGTATCTTAATTATAATATCTATAGATATATATATATATATATATATATATATATATATATATATATATATATATATATATATATATATGTATATTTGTATATATATATATATATTATATATATATATATATATATATAAATAAATATATATATATACAAATATACATATGTTGTATCCAATGCAGTATTCAAAACATTGATAATAAATATACTATTAATAAAAATACTATAATGAAAACTAATAGATATAACCATCGAACAATATTGAATATATATATATATATATATATATATATATATAAATATATATACTCAATTGTGATTTAATTTGTATATCATACATTCAGTTTTTTATTATTTAATTTCAGGATTTTACTATATTTGTAAGCGTTTTTAAATATATTATAATGGTTTTTTTAGTAGTAAAATTCATTACATATACTGCAATTACTTTTTAATAATTTTGAAAGAAATTTTAGATATTAATTGTCTGTAATTGTAAGGTTTAATGATTAAGAGTTATTAATATTGTAATTTCAATGGAACATTTTAGTATAATGTGAGTGTATGTATGTATGCGAATACATATACGACGTCCATTGTACGTTTGTGTATACATATATATATATATATATATATATATATATATATATATATATATATGTGTGTATGGTATATAATAAATTCCCTGAAGGTAATTAGATAATATATGCTAATTATAATAAATAATATCTTATATATTATAAGGCTTCAGTGTATATTTGCAATACTAATAATATAATAATAATGCTATATATATATTATCTATACGCATTTCCTATTATAATTATAGCATTATCTTATAAACTAAATATTTGTTAACTTTACACGAGAGTCCTATTTCTATATTAGTATAGTTGTTAGTCATAAAACAGAACACTATAAAATATAATGATTTATAATTAAGGACATGGTCGTACATCGTTCAAGGACATACTTACTATACGCGGAAGAACTAATAGGTGCCTATGCATATGTGTATGTTTGTGTATTATCGGATGTCAAACGTATGTATACTTCCAACACGCTAACACCGAGATATAAGTATATATTGGTATGATAATAATCATATCCCCTTTAAAGGTGATATGATTAGTATTAATTAACACATATATGAAGCAGGCCCATAGCCACGGGGGGCCTGCGGGGGCAAGGCCCCCCCTGAGATCGGCTAGGCCCCCCCCAGAGATTAGGTATGCCTATAGGCCCCTAAAACTTGTTTCATATTAAGTTTTTTTCATGTAGTATTTAATAGATATTCAATTATATTTATATTTTTATTTTATAATTTTATTTATATTATATTTATTTATTAGAATGTATGTATAATAGTTATATCAATTATAGTGAGGATCCAATTCAGTATTTATAGTTTGAAAAATATTTTCTAAAATTATGGTAAATATTAAAAATAAATTTTAATAATTTAATTTCATCTGATCTCGGAAATGTTTGTCCTAAATGTACAAGTTGTAGAGCAATTTTGGAAATAAAATAAAAATATTTACCGATAATATATATTATAATATTATATATATATATACAAAATAATGCAAAAGTTTTACTGAGTATTACTGAGACTTGGTTAACTACTGATGATTATACTCTAGCTTCCCAACTGACCTCTGATTGTTTTTAAGAATTGCTTACTAATAGGTCTACATCACATCGTCGTTTTGCTTGGCTCTGTTATTCTCATCGGAACTTAAGATTATTTCGTCATCCACCCCATGTTTATCTTCACATTGAATTATGATCTGTAATATTCAGTTTTCTTCATTATTCACCATTATAATTATACTTATTTACCTTCCACCTTTATATAACCTATACAAGTTTCTTAGCTGACCTCTCTTCTATTTTAGAAACTTTCACATTAGTTAACACGGTTATTCTTAGTGATTTTAATATTCAAATTAATAATGAAAATCATGCTTCCTTATCTCTGAATAAACTTATATTTGATTATTCTCTGACGCAATATATTATCCTTACTAATAACACTAATAGTAATAATATTGACTTTTTTTATATCTAGCTGATTCTAAATTAATTTCATATCCCACTTAAAGTTCTCTAATATCTGATCACTTTGTCATATTACTTGATTTGAACTTGCCGGAGATACAAATTAATCGACTTTCTAGATCGTTTCGGAAAATATCCCCTATTGATAAACCAATGTGGGTTAACTCTGTATTCCATCAACTTAACAACAGTATATCTTCTCATTTGTCAACACTTTTTGATTATTTCAATTTGGCATTATATCATTCGCTTGATATTGTTGTACCCTCAATTACTCTTATCAACCAAACTTATTCTAAGTTTTCCTGGTTTAATACTGAGCTTATTAAACTAAGGCAAATGCTTCGTAGACTACAACGTAAATATGCATCCTCTAAATTTGAATCTAATCTTATTTCCTTTAAAGTTTTCGATCGCTTTACAAGAAAAAACTTCTCTCTACCAAAATTTATCATACTTTACTGATATGCTCGGTAGTTATGGAATATCTTCTAAACAAGCTTATAAATTATCTTTCACCTTAGAAGGTAAAACCCAGACCAAGCATATTCCGGATTTAGTTATTTGTTCATTGTTTGCCAATTTATTCCAACAAAAAGTTTCTTGCATTATCAATGTACTCGGCAAGACTCTATCTCAATTTAATATACACTCATAATCACTGTTCATGTGTTTCGCTTCCCACATGACATTGCACTCTATTTGATGACATCCTTGAAAACCAATTCCCCCTTGATCCTATTCCACTCAATCTACTTAGTTCATTATCACCATATTTTATTGGACTTATCGCGTAAATCATCCATATATCTATTATATCATCTATTGTTCTACGCTCAATGAAATATTCATAGATTATTCCGAATTAAAAAAAAACAACTATTGACCAATCTAATGTATCAAGTTATCGTCAAATATCCCAGTTATCATCCATAACTAAGATCTCAGAACGAGTTGTATCCATCAACTTAGTAATTACAGTATATGCTAATGTAGTATAATGCTATTGTTGATAAATATCAAAGTGCGTATCTTACTTTAATCATTAATGATATACTCATAGGTTAATCATAATGATATATCTTGATAATAAAGCCCCATGCTATATCGTATTACTATAGTTATCTAGTACTTTTGATACTCTCGAATACAATATTGTATATCTTTCTATTGGACTTAATTAAATTGGAATACACTGTTAAGTCCACCGTTGGTTTATGTATTTTGTTTCACCTAGAACATATTCGGTGAATATTAACTTCTCGTTGTCTCCTCCTTATTTTAACATACATGGTGTTCCACGAGGCTCTGTTCTTGGCCCTATTTTGTTCATTATTTATATTCTTCCTATAAAATCAATTTTCCACAAATATCCTAATATTAACTATCATATTTATGCGATGATCTTCAAATATATCCATTTTCTAGTTCTAGTGATTCTGGCCTGGTTCAAATATCTATGTTCAATTGTATTACTGATCTTACTTATTGGTTCTCTCATAACTCCATTTCCTTAAATATGACTAAAAATAATAGGATAAACTTACTATCATATTCTCAAGACATAGTTAACTGTGGAGAATTCTCCTTTATCAATCATTCATCTTTTTATACTATCTCTTCCAACTTCTCAATCTATAACTATCCTATGTTTCACTATAACCTCTCAACTATACTAATATCCACATATTAATAATATGATGCGCACTGATAACTATTTTCTATATAATATTAGAAAATCTCGTTATAAGCTTACTTTTGCCATGACTAAATGTTTAATTCACTCGATTTTATTCAGTAGACTTATCAACTAATGTTATTATTGTTTACGTTACCTGTTAGCCTGATCCTACTGATTTATTTTATTTTATTATATGCATAAATGTATATTTATATAGTGTATAATATACACACATATAGTAATAAAACAAATGTATTTTTATTTATTGTTTATTTATACCCTGAGTAATTTCAAGACCTCCTATAATCTCGAGGTTATAATAGGTCTTAGTAATTCACATTGTGCATAAATATAAGTAATAGAGGATTCTAGTAAATTCCTTGTAGTGATATTATTATCCATACTAGTTTATATTTATTACATTTTAGTTTTAAAATTTTGTGGGGCCTTGCCCCCCCTGGTATAAATTTCTGGCTAAGGGCCTGATATGAAGTGTGATTAACGCTAGCCTCCAGTGCATAATAATAATTGTTATATATAACCCGCACTGCCACTGTAATAGATACTAGTACAATACGGTGAGTCATGCAATACACTCTAGTTTGTATGTATTGTTTGTTAACTGCCTGTGTGGTTCAGTTGGTAACGCGTCAGACATACAAACAGTAGGTGGCGGGTTCAAACATTATCCGGACCATTAACACATGTTTTAAGATAATATTTAGATATGATATTATATAATTGTGTATACAAATGATCTGCTTTAGTGAAAATACGAATAACTTAATATTAGAACAGTTTAGAAGGGAAATTAGGGTAATATTATCATAAGTAAATAGTTTCTAGATGGGATAAAATTACCATACATAAATAAAAATTGTTATTAATAACAATAACAGTTATAATATATATATATATATATATATATATATATATATATATATATATATATATATTATTCATAGTGTGTACAATGTACATTGTAAAATCTATAGTATATGATATATTTCTAAATATAATTTTGTAATTTTCGCAGTCATTTTATTTCGCTTCGCTTAACATTATTTATTTGCGAAATTAATTAATTAATATTCATATTCTATAAATAGTCAACATATATTAATCAACGATAATGGCTAGTATCATTTAGTTTATTAAAATATTATATATATACATCCTCTATTCCACTTTTAACGAGATTAACTACCTAATCAGCATATATCGCCTTAAGTAAATCATTATGTGTACCATCTCTCTACGGATTATGTCTCGTCATAAATATCAAGACGTGTACGATTCGTATAGTACGTCACTGTTACCTAATAGATAAACTGTAAATCTTACACAATTATATCTTCAGTTGTCTCTTCTCTCTCAGCAGATAATACCGTTCCCATGTAACACCCTTGTAACACCCCTGTAACACCCTACCTATCCAAACTTCACTGATTACCCTTCAAAACTGTATATTTTACAATAAACTGATAATAGTTCTTAACGCTTGTTATACCCAGACTACCTAACTGAACTATCATTTACATTACCCCATTCCAACATACAAATTCATTCCATCAATTAACCCTCTAATCTCTACATTAACGGTATCTACACACCCCCATATCCGTGACAGCCCTTATAACGGGGTACATATATAATGTACTACCCTTTCCACTCCACATCAACACTGACACGTCTGCTTCAAAAGCCTTCTTAAAACTCCAACTTTGTTTACTATGGCTTTTACTTTTGCGGTTTACTAATTTCTTCAGCATAAGTATACCTATAGGTATTAAAACATTTAAGTATATATATATATATATATAGATAGTACATTATATTTAAATATGTTATGTAATGTAGTATTATGTAATGTTATTGTTATGTATAAATATATACTATAATTATAAGTTTTAATACTTTATACTACTTCAAATATTTTATTATAATCAAATATATATATATATATATATTTATAAAACATTTTAAATTCATACTTTATTTATTCGACTACATAAACAAATGCGCAATGATTATACGAATACACATAGTGTACACTATCTGTATATTAACGTACCAGTCGTGCACTATTATATAATAATATTATTAGAATATCGATATTAAATATAGTAATCTATTATTTATTATTAGAACACAAAAAAACTTATCGATCGTCTCTTGTTCGCAAAGTATACTAATTTTAAATTAATCTTATTTTACAATCTATATATATATGATGTATAAACTATAGCTCTTTAACACGTGATGACGTGATTATGAATAATCATATCACGTGCATATCTTACTACGCATGTTTCTTTATTAGATAGTTACATATTAGTAGTTATTAATAATTATTTTACGCACATATATTAGATATACATCAGTTTTACATAGATAGTTATACCTCTACTGAGATACACATATAAACAGAAGTGCATGGCGTCATTGTATCTTACTTACATATTATTAAATTACATGTATACACCTTTTCGTATATGCATTTTTAATAATAATAGAGTTAAGATAAATAATAGAATAAGAGAACAATATATTAGACGTAAGCATAACTTTTAGAACTAGGTCATATAATGAAATATTGAACAACATCCCCCTCATATTTTCTAAAGATGATTCGACAATCTTTAATACTACTAAACTAATCTAACCTATTAGGATATAAGTTAATCATTGTCGGTGATTTATGTCAAAGGTCAATCATTATAATTCTTTGCCCCGATGCTACAATATTCTCATTTATTTATCTCCGTAACCTGAACGTTAACGTTAAGTCATCACGTGTTAAGTGTAGTTTTTGTCACGTGATTTATCACGTGTTATCGTATGTAACTTATGTAAGTACGCCAGCACGATATCATAGGTTATTAAGTGAACTTCTCTCTATATATACCTGCATTATAGCTTTATATATATATGAGTATATTTGTATGTCTATACATTGGTATTGTGATGTAATTATCACACATATATATATACACCTATAATGCAGGTATTGGTATTGTGATGTAATTATACTGTTACATATTACTATACTATAGTACACAATACCAATATATAGACATACAAATATACACACATATAAACCTATAATGCCTGCGTACATGTTGCAACCTAGTAGTATGTTACTTACTAATTGCGACCCGTCATTATTGTGGACCAAAGTACGATAACGTATGCTGTTGATTATTATTTGCCATTTAGAATCACGCACTTTAGTCCACTCTAGGCTAATGTACAACTCTAGTTATATATATATATATATATATATATATATATATATATATATATATATATATATACATATATATATACGTGTGTATGTGTGTATTTATCTATGTAATTAATGAAGAATATTCACATGATCTAGCTGTCATCTTCATTAGAGTAATCATTTCTATGACGTCATCATCTCAAAATCTATCTATATATATATGTATATATATATATATATATATATATATATATATGAACATATACGCCCACATTACCGTACACACATACACACATTCCATTATTATTATTGCGCATGCGTATATTTAATCACAAGTCACGTGATACTCTCTGTTATTAAAAGTCCTTGCTACGTACTACACGTATATAATATATAGGTATATACTAGTAGTAGTTTACTAAATAATGTATTGCTTTATTATATGTATGTTTTAAATCGAAATGGTTATCTATATGATGACAATAATGATATATTATAGTAAACAATTAACATTTAATATAGTTAATAATTAATATGTTATTTTATATATTATTTATATATATAATTTATATTTGATATACATACCACTAGAGTGACTATAGTCACTACTATATATAGTATAAGTATAAACTAGTAAAAAGTTATTTTTAAGTATCCTGACTTTTCCGTTTTAAGTTCCGTTTTTCCTTTTACGTTTAATTATTCGTTTAATTAATAAATAGAAATCCGAGATTCCAAGTTATGAAATATGTTACAGTTTAGAGACGATGTTATGTTAATGTTATGTTACCGGTTTTAAGAAATGGTTTAAATAATTATAATAATTAGTAGAGTCATATGTAAACTATAGTGTATGAACTTGATTGTTAAAACTATTAAAATTAATAGAATTCAAAACCTTTTACTTTATAAAATATCAATAGGTAAAGGGTTTCGTTTATCAAACCCTTTAATCGTATTTCATATGAATCTAAACAGTTTGTCGAAACCCTTTTATATCTTAAATGTGCATATATAAGGGATTTCTCTTTATCAGTTAATATAATACATTTCTAAACCATTTAATCGTATTTCGTATATAACTAAAGGTGTTTACGAATTTTAAATATTATCACCAACCAACTACATATTAATACATAACATATATAAATATATACACTTATAGTTTGTAATAGTTAAGTAATGCATAGTAGTGATTCCTACAATTATTATATAGGATACAAATGTATTGTTCGGCAACAATATTATGCCATAATAATTAATTTTTTAAGAATCATTTAAGAATCATTTAAAATTATATTATTTTATAAAATTATCTCTATTTTAAAATGTGTATTATATTATAACTAACTAATAATTAATAATTATTATTTTAATTTTATATTTAAAGTAATATACTTAATTATATAAATAAAGTACTATTTTAAAATTGAAATTGTATTGAATAATCAATATCTCTTTTAATATTTTATAATTATAATTACATGTATACCTAACTCGAGTTAGGTAAACCAGACATGGTATTATATTGACAAACAATCACATTGTAAGTACATTGACAATCAAGATGATCCAATTGGTAATCATGTTTACTTAATATCTCCAGATTGGAAATATTACAATTTTACATTTATTAAATAATATGTATACCATAATATTAAAATATTAACACTTTTTCAATATAAGATCTATTACTCATTAATTCTGATAATTTAAATTATGAATACCACTGATAAATAATTCTATTATATTTTATAACATTCTATCATTTAAGACAATTTTTGAATACCGGCGTATTATATTATAACTAGAATTGAAAAATAATAACTTCTGTCGATACAGAATTTTAAAATATTAATTTATTAACGTTTAGTCACTTGACAATCGGGGACGATGTTGAGCAACGGGAAGAATTATTATAATAATACATGTGTTACACTGGCGCAAAATCCGAATTAAACCACAACATTGTATCTAATTTTAGAAACCAGAGGCTAAATAATAGTTTGAAACCTTAACAAATGCATGTAATTAATATTCTCCGCTGGCGCTATATTGTATATGCCCTATATGGAGACGAGTGCCTAGAATCTAGGTATACCCGACAGAATATACTCATGTATTCATTATAGATAACATGTATATAAATTATACGCAAACATTTATTATACGTTCACATTTATATACGTGTATGTAACAATATAGGTGCATATATTAATTATTTACTAAGTTTAATTAATATTATTCACTAGCTTATAAATGTGACGATAATTAGATGTTGTAGCAGGTGAAAGATTTTAATAACTCATCAATAAGTCTAAACCAATTCACTAATTACATAATGCAATAATTCATTAATTGATTCATTCAGTTATTCATTCATGAATTCATTTACAAGTATGCATAGTATTCCATGCATACTGAAACCTATAACCCCGCCCCTCAGATTAAAGAAACGCCTATCAGCATTCCACTACGAAGTGGACGCGAAACAAGAGAGGCGTGCGTTCTGGACAACCGCCGCCCTCTTTCTGGTGATGTGCGCCACATTCCTACCCTACTCGTTGATCTACCTGGTATCGTACAACGGTTGGTTGCGTGTGTCACCGGCCCTCATACACGTGATGTCCGCCACTCCCTACGTGAAGATGTGCACGGACCCGCTCGTGTACGGAGTGCGTACGTTGGAGGTGCGTCAAGGAAGCGTGTTGCTATGGAGACGGTTACGTTGGTGTGGACGCCCGCCTCCTACCACTTCAGAAGGGGGCGTCGCCAGGTTCAGATCTCGACGAATCGGATTCCACAGTCTACGTAACAAGACGCAAGTGGCGACACCAGGTGAAAGTAAAAGTGTGGAAGTATCGTTATCGTACACTCCTGTCTGACTCTGTGATTACAGCGTGAGATAACAACGCCATCTCGCGAGCCTAATTATAGGCACTATACACGTCGTGTTATCTTCATAGCTTATTGTTAACTGTATTACAAAACGTATGTTTCAAATATATATATATATATATTGACGTTTTCACAAAAAGAAGTAATTTTATATTATAAATATTGATCGATCCAGACTAGTCAATATGTTCTTTACCGGACTTTAAAATAACCTATTTTATATTCGTATCGTATATTCATAAAGAGTATATATATATATATATATATATATATTTATTTATATATATGTTTGAATATACACGTTCACTAGAACCTGAATAATCACCCATGCATACGTATACACGTGTAATACGAGAGATGATTAAAATGATCGGAACACCAGCTACATAACTAATACCAGTAGTGGTCAACGCAGCTCTCGTGATTCTTTGTAATGCCGAATAGACGATGATAGGTGATTCACTAATAATGAATCGCATTCTTATATTCGGTTTCTTAATTACATAAATACATTTTATAATTATTTAGATATTCTAATATAAAACCAAAGATATTTAATGATCTATTTACGAAACGAAACTAATAATACTCCTCGCTATGCTTAGTATCGAAATCACTGAAATAAACATATATGGGAAAGTATCCGATTACCGACCCATAAATGATTATTTGTAATAACTTATTCAATATTAAATATATTTATTTGAAATTTTGTAATTAGGGTAATATTACGGCAATGAATAATGTAGCTATTTTAAATTTTTGATATTTTTATATTTACAGGAATATACAGGGTGTCGGTAATCGGATACATATGCCTAATACCGACCCCCTTCTCCTATTACCGACCCCCTAAAATAATCGTGGTATAGGTAATTGTAGTATTATAAAATCCAATAAAAATAGTAGATATACATAAATATAATTAATTATAACATGCACGCAATTTATTTGTTATTGAATTTATGTTTTAATAGTAATATTAAATTTTAAATTAAACTTTATTGTCATTATATTAAAATAGTATATATTATTATTTACTTACCTTACCAGGTCGAGCTTTCTCGGTATTTCATAACACGTAATTTCCATTCATTTCTATCATTCATTGCAGTCGGAAGTTCTTCTATCTTAAGCATTGTGTCTTCTTTTAACTGATCTATATATAATTTCCTGGGCCTGCCATGGGATCTCTTACCATGTTTTGGGTTCCATAGTAGTAGATCACTAGCCAGTTCATCCTTACTCCTCCAACAATGTCCTGCGAAACGTAGTCGTTGTTTTCTAATAATGTCAGATATTTTCGGGATGTTCTTATATAGTTCTTCGTTAATCAGGTGTAGATTCAAATGCTTGTTTTTAATAGCTCTTAGCATCCTCGTATATGTTCCATCAATTATTGTCTCCATAGATACTGTCATTGTCCAGGTTACGGAACAGTAGACTAGAACAGTTTCTACAGCAGCTCTGAAGACGTTTATTTTTATGTTTTCTCTAAGATTTGATTTCCATATTATTTACTATTTATTTATTAATCAGTATAATCAACTGGAATCATGAATCATAAATATATAACAATGATAAACAAACAACCTACGACATATTTTAAAGTAAAATAATGATCTATTTTGATTGGATATTATAAATCACATGTGGTCGGTATTAGGGTAATTTAGGAGGTCCGTAATAGGAAATTCACATGGGTTATTATAATTATAATATATTGATTAATATTTATTCAAATTAAATTATTTTATAATAGTTATAAACATTTCATTGATCTACAATATTATGTGCAGTATTAAGTTTTATTTTAATTAATAAAGTATTTACAATGATTTAAAAATGTTATTATTCAAATATTTAAAAAGCAAAAACAGAATATTACATTTGATAAATAATAATTGTAGGATTAAATATTTTTTAAAACAAAATACTTATTCATATTTATCATGAAATTACTAATAGTTCATGAATATGTACTTTTTTGATATCTCTTATAGTTACTGATATATGATAGGGGGTTGCTATTAGGAGGGGTAGGTAATCGGGGACTTTTCCCTAATTGATGGATACAACAATATTTGCATTATTCTATTCAAGTATAATTATATATATATACAATATAAGTTAGTTTTAATACGCTACATAGATATGTATATCACTTAAAACCAAATAATACCATTACTTTGTTATATATTAGTAATGACCACTTATTTTTAATCAAACAAATAATAATTGAAAACATATTATTTAACATTTTAAATGTTTATAGTTTGATACGAATTTATATTATAATTAACAAAAGTAATCATAAGGATCAATATATATAGATATATATATATATATATATATATATATATATATATATATATACATATATATATATATATATATATATATATATATATATATATATATATATATCTATATATATAGATGGTGATGTTAATTTGTGTATACAAAATATAAGTATACGATTTCGCATGTATTAAATCTTTACTTGGAATAATCGCTGGCACAACTTTGTAGAATTGTAGAATTGTACATATGTTTGTGTAACATAATTTAACTCATTTATATTTCGAATATGTATTACTAAAAAGTGTATTTTATATATATAACTCACAATGATTATTATTTGTATAAAATAACAAGATGAAATACAATTTAAATGTAATAATAATAATATTAAAAATATATCTATTCTATTTATAAAATTAAACACATATTCTAACATAATAATAATAATAACAGTTGTTTAAACAATGATACTAAAATAATCAATAACTCTTCCGTTCATTTCCTTCAGTATCCGGTTCTATCTTCCAACGCATTAATATTCACACCTGCGCATTGTCCTACACGTATATGACGTCATCTACACGTGATAGCTGGTTGGTTATTACGAGATACAGTGGATAGTCCTAAAGCGCATGCGATTCATAACGGATATATTACTATGGTGATTAATAAGATTATTAATAAGATAATATCCGACTCCAGCCGGATGTTATCGTATTATCTGCCGATCTTAAGCCGAGGTCATATTAAGGCCTACAAGGCGATTAGTCGCGAGAAACTTGCGAATATATGGCATCGGATTAAAGATTACCCGATAATATCTGTAGATTATAATATCGCCGTGTACAGATCGAACATGATGTATTAGATGTTTGCGAGTGTGGCATAACTCTAGTGTGGTCGTGTCGTGTTACTTCATCGAATTTAGCGTTAAGTAAATTATTAAATACGATCTCTGCATGTATATTATGTAGTATGTGGAATATAGACATGAATATTGTCTATATTTATATATATATATATATATATATAAATTACTATAGTGATATATCATCTACACGTAATAATTATTACATTGTTATACATATATTGTTATAGTTATAGCAGCATAAACCATGTGACACAACGATATTACGTAATTACGAGTGACGTCATCGGGTGACGTCATCGTGTGTACATCTACAGAATATAGATGGTTCCGCTCGAGTGGTCGAGTGGGCGTATCAACATGCGTCACGGTCGAGTAGGTTCACTGTTTCGCGACATCGGGCATCTGAGTAAGAGCTAAAGTTTAACATGTACAACGTATATTATTGTAATATATGATATACATATATACGTCATCCGTTAAATTATATATTGCTACATCACTAGAATCGATGTTTTTCTGCATACATAATGTGTTTCTGAAAGTATTTACTACCTTGTAATGTAAATGAATACAACAATAGTATACGGAATATCTTATTTACTAAATTAAATACCGAATCAACCTTATAATTTATTGTAATGGTACAAAAGTATTAGTTATTAGCAAATTAAATAATAATTAAAAACTATATATAAAACTAATATGTTATATATAACTATAGTAACAAAAATAAATAATCGCATACATGAAAACATATATTTAAATAAATAAATAAATATAATATGTATGCGATGGTAAAAGAAGATATCAACCTCTTGGTTATTTAGCAACTTATAGGTTATTTAGCAACCTACTGGTAATTTAGCAACATATTGGTTATTTAGCAGCTTACTGGTTATTTAGCAACCTATTAGTTATTTAGCAACATCTTGGTTATTTAGCAACCTCTTGGTTAATTAGCAACCTCTTGGTTATTTAGTAACATATTGGTTATTTAGCAGCCTACTGATTATTTAGCAACCTACTGGTTATTTAGCAACCTCTTGGTTATTTAGCAACCTCTTGGTTAACTAGCAACCTCTTGGTTATTTAGCAACTTATAGGTTATTTAGCAGCCTACTGGTTATTTAGCAACCTCTTGGTTATTTAGCAACCTCTAGGTTATTTAGCAACCTCTTTATTATTTAGTAACTTCTTGGTTATTTAGCAACCTCTTTATTATTTAGCAACCTACTGGTTATTTAGCAACCTACTGGTTATTTAGCAACCTATTGGTTATTTAGCAACTTCTTTGTTATTTAGCAACCTCTAGGTTATTTAGTTTAAATAGAAATATTAGTAAACTAAATTAACATCAGAACGACTATTTCTTATAAAGTCAAATTACATTTTCAAAAAGTATCATAAGAATCTCATATTCATGTGTTAGCATTCATAGCGAGCGGACGTGTTTATAAACGCAATCAACCGTAAACAATCTAGCTAAGTTATTTATCATATTCTATATAACATTATATGTTAATATTATATCATAAATTTATTATCAGTATTTCTATACATATTAATTACACATATTTTATATTTATCATGTATTATTTAAATATATTTATATTTATTTAATTTGCTTATTTAATAGTGAATACATTATATATTATATTTAAAAATTGTATAATAGTGTATATTATTTACATTATTTATTATCAGTATTTATTTATATATATTTATTTATTTATTTAATTTGAATCAGACATGCATAACAGAGGTCCATAGAATATACAATAATTAAAACTAACAACAATTAAACGAAAACGAAATCTAAAATATTATCTAAATACAGATTTATACCATAAGGTAAATAGTTGCGAAGGGCACAAGATATTATAATAATAAAGTTGAATAATTAACGAATTACGAGAATTTCGTATACGTTGATAAAGTGAATTATATGATTTACGTAGTTTAATTGTTAAATTATTAACATTATCATATAAAAACATCAATGACGCGCTATTTCGACGCTTATATTTCATCACTATACGATATGCGTTATTATATGCTACCTTAATTTTTTGCATGTTGGCCCTATTCGGTAACCATATACTACTAAGGTAGATATTTGAAACAAACGATTTAAATAGAATAATCTTAGTAGCTTTAGAGCAATGGCTAAAATTATTCGCTATCATATAGCTTTGTTTATATAGCTGTTTGATATTATTATATATATATCAATATCATCAGACAAGTCTTCTGATATCCAATGTCCAAGATATTTATACGCTTTAACAACATTCAAAAGTGTATTACCTATGTATAACTTTACTGGATTATGTATAGATGAACCATAATAGATAGGCAAAATGACAGATTTATCTATATTATATGTTATGAAGTTATGGCACATATATATATATATATATATATATATATATATATATATATATATATATATATATATATATATATATATATATATATATATTTATATTTATATAGATATATATTAATTACACATACTTATATATGTATCATGTAGAATTAAATAATATATATATTTGTTTAATTTGCTTATTTAAGTATTGAATACATTATAATGAATACGAAATATAATATGACAAATAGAATGTCTAATTTAGAGTTGTCTGAGACAATTAAAAATACATTAAAAAACTATTTGATGAACATATAAAATCAGTAATTGATGAAAATACGAAAGTAATAAATGATCTAAAAAATAATATCACAGAATTGAAATCTATAATAAATAGTGTACATATTAATAATGATAAATGTAATGATACAGAATCATATGCAAATATATTAAATAAAAACTTAGAAAAAACTATTGAAAATACAATAATTAAATCAGTCAATAAAAATATATCTGAAACTAATAATGTAAATTGTATAAAAAAACTATTATTCTATACAATGTAAAAGAACAGATATTTAATGACACAAATTCTAAAGAAAATTCTGAATTTAAATCTATATCAAATATTATAGATATAGTATCTGATCAAAATAAAAATATAAAAATAAATAAATTCCATAGAATTGGTAAATTTAATAAAAACGATATAACAAATTTATCTAAAAATAGACCGATGAAAATTGTACTTGATTCTGAAGAATCAAAATCAATATTAATCAGAAATGCATATAAATTAAAAAATTCATCTTTTAATAAAGTAGGAATATCTCTTGAATATAGTATAGAACAACTTATTCAAAAGAAATAATGTTTTAAAATAGCTAAAGCCAAATGTAATTAGATACTTAATGTAAAGTTCAATTTATAAACAATGAATTTAAATTAATATATAATAATACAGATAAAAAAATCTATAATACAATAACAAAATATTATAAATATAAATGAATCTTTTAAATATAGATGAATATAATGAAATACATTATAAAGATACAAGCTTATCAATGATATTATTAAATATACGAAGTTTTAATACAAATGTAAATAAATTATTATTATTTATCGATAACTTGACCCATAAACCTGATATTATTATATTAACGGAAACATGGCTTACTGATAAAGATTACCCAGATATATATTTCCCTAATTATAATATTTTTATAAAAAATAGAATATTATCCAATAAAAAGAGAGTCGGAGGTGTACTTATATTAGTTAGATAACTGATAGAATGTTGCATAATTGAAGACCTTTCTTGTCCTATAATGGATTATATTGATATTATATCAATTAAATAATTATTAATTATAATGATTTTAAAATTATATCATCTGTTTACAGATCACCTGATTATAATGGAAATGATTTTATTAATTTATTGTTTAACTTATTTCATAAATATATAAGTAGAGAAATGTATATTTGTGGTGATTATAATATTAATTTATTAAATAATACTGTATTATCTAACTCGTTTAAAAATATATTGATCCAATTAGGTATATCTAATATAATTGATATGCCCACAAGAATCACCCAAAATTTAATATCAAGTTTAGACAATATTTTTACAAATTGTTCTGATGTAATACAAGGTGTAATACATACAGATATTAGCGATAATTCATTAATATGTTGTATTTTTAATTATAAACTATTTGTTAAAAGAAAGGATCAATATACATATTCACGAAATATTAATTAATTAAATTTACATAATCTAAAATTAGAACTAGGTACAATACATTGGAATACCATTTTAAATAATCAGAATTGTTGTGAACTATACAATACATTTATTGATATATTAACTAAGTGTATTAATAAGCACTGTCCTTTTATTAAAAAAAGAATTAAATTGAATCACAATTTTAATCCATGGATAAATAATAAATTAAAAAATGCAATAAAAAAGAAAAATAAATTATATACAAAATACAAAATTAACAATTGTCCTTGTATATTTGGTAAATATAAAAAATTAAAAAATTAAATTAATAAAAATATTAAAATTTAAAAAAATAATTACTATAAAAATCTTTTTATTGCAAATACACAAGAAGAAAATTGGAAAGTCATTAATAAAATAATAAAACCTACAGAATCGGATTATCCAAATACTTTCATATATAATAATATTAAAATGAATGAAAGGTACGAACAATGTAATGCATTTAATGAGTATTTTTCGAGCATTGGAAGTAAAATAAATAATTCAATTAATAATATAAATAAAAATGATTTTAAAGAATTTGTATCTAATAATTTTAATAGTTTTTACTTTTTACCAATTGTCAATGATGAAATAATTAAAGTGACTAAGGATATTAAATCAAAAAGATCATTAGATATAAATAATCATGACATGACCTTAATAAAATATATTATTCAATATATTTTAGAACCATTAAAAAAGATATTTAATTTAAATATCCAAACAAATACAGTTCCTGACAATATGAAAATTGCAATTATTAAACCTTTATATAAAACTAATGATAAACAACAAATATCCAATTACAAGCCAATTTCATTACTACCACAAATATCTAAAATTTTTGAAAAAATTATTTTTAATAGATTATCAAAATATATATTTAAGCATAATATTATTAACAAACATCAATATGGTTTTGTTCCCAGATCAAATACAACCTTATCATTATTAAATATTCAGCATTTCATTTTACATAAACTCTCTCAACAAAAAAAAGTAGCTACTATATTCTTAGATCTCAAGAAAGCATTTGATGTGGTTGATCATGATATTTTACTTGCTAAATTGGAATGTATTGGGTTTAGAGGTGATACAAATTTATTTATTAAAAGATATCTTACAAATAGAAATATTATAACAGGAATTGATAATACTCTATCATCTAGAAAGATTATTAGATATGGAGTGCCGCAAGGATCTGTTCTGGGACCTCTACTATTTATTATATTTATAAATGACATATCAAATATTTTTAATAATGAACAAGTAAATAATATTAATATCAATTTATATGCAGATGATACATCTATAACTATATTTGCTAAAAATGATACATTATTAACATATTATTTGCAATATTACATGGATAAATTAAAAAAATGGTTTGATATTAATAAGCTTAAGCTAAATATCGAAAAAACAAAAATATTGCCATATATAAATTCTGGTATATTAAAAGATATAACAATAGATAACATTAAAATCGATATAGTTAATAATTATAAATTTCTTGGGATCTACTTAGATTCCCAAATGACCTACAAAAAACATATAAATTATTTATCGAATAAATTGTCAAAAATTATATATACTATAAAAAAAATATCTTTTTTAGATACAAAAAATTTAATTTTGTTATATAATTCGTTCTATTTATCTAATTTATCATATGGGATTGAAGTATGGTCAAATACTTATAAATCAAATATTACAAAATTAATTATGTTACAGAAAAAAGTTATAAGAATTATTAATAAACAAATAATAGATAAATCAAAATTACCATTAATACGTCTAACACATACTGGTCCTTTTTTAAAAAAAATAATATTTTAAAATTTGAAGATCTAATTATATATATAAACACATTATTAATCTATAATTTCTTAAATAATAAATATAAATTAGATTATAACTCATATTTCAAGTTAAATAAACTAAAAAATAAATTTATTCTACCACTTATGAAATCAAATAAATTAAAAAATACAATATTTTTTAAAGGACCAAAGTTATATAATGAATCAATGTTTAATAATCTTTTACGAAAAAAGAATATTAATAATGTATTTATTCTAAAAAAAACATTAAAATATTTATTTATAAGTAAATATTAGTTTTTTTTTTTTATATATTTTATATATTTTAATATTTCTTTTTTTTTAATATTTATATTTGTTTTACATCTTGTTTCGTTTATTGTTTTAAATATTTTTTTAAATTATTATTGGTATTATTAGTCATCTGTAATTTGACAGGAATGTGGCGCCATTGCACGTCTTATTGAAAGATGATTAATTTGTGTTTAGTAGTTTTAATTTTATAACATACTTTAGATATTTTTATTTTACACATATTTATATTAATTTACTATTTTTATTAACAAGTTCTCAATATTGTAAATTTACATAATTTACTAATATATATTTTAATACATTTTAATATTATACAATTATTTTATTATCTTATTTTATTATTTACTTTAATGTAATGGATTGCAATATGATGATAACTTATGTTCATGAACAGTGTTTTATTATTTTTATTAATTTATATATATATATATATATATATATATATATATATATATATATATATATATATATATTTAACTGCCTGTGTGGCTCAGTGGCTAAGGCGTCAGACACACAAGCAGTAGGACACGGGATCGACCCTCGTCCGGACCATTAATTAAATTTATAAAATGGGTCTTAAAATATTATTTAGAAGTGATATTATATAATTGTGTATACATAAATGATCGGCTCTCGTTAAAACCATGGATGCCTTAACATGAGAGCGGCTTCGAAGGGACATTAGAGCCATATATGGTTATAAGTGAAAACTTCATCTAAGTTCCTGGATGGGATGAAAGGACTCCACCAAATAAAAATAACAATAACAATATATATATATATATATATATATATATATATATATATATATATATATATATATATATATATATGTATCTTCTATTTTATTACAAAGAATGCTAACACATGAATCATTATTATTATATTATTACTTTTACTAATTAGTAATATATTATAATATTGTAATCTGTACATGAACATATTGGAGGTATCGACCAAATAAAGCCTAGGCTTTCACTGATCCTCCATAGACGTATGATATACATAGTATGTCGTATGTCTATAAACCGATTTCATTCATCCGTTCATATAACTACGGATAAAAAACAATCGGGTCGTTGTAATTATATTACTACTACTATAGTATACTAATATAGTATATAGACAGTGTGAACATATCCCCTATGTCCTTAACATACGTAGGCGCATATATGTCCAGTAGAAATCTGAACACGGATACTGCACTATGGGCTACATACCTATACTATGGCATAGGTACGTCACTACTTATTCGCTGTCGACTCCACCAAACCTCCATTGATTTAGAGCCACGAGTTATTGTCTGTTGAAGGGTCACGTGTCATGGCAATACGAAGAGCTATATAGAGCTAATAATAGCATTGATAATATACATCTACTAACGATGTCTGCTTTTTTACACGATGTGATATAGGAGATATCTAAATATATACTCGAGAACAAATAATATAATTACTATACTCCCTGTATGGATGCCTACATATATAGCTACACTTAACGCCTGTATAGGTATTATATTGATATGTAATATATTTTAAATATGTTAACATTTAATGACAAATTAACCACAGCCTTTTTTTTTTATAAAATTGTGATATTAAATATATTAAATATAAATTTGTTGTTTAAATGTATAACTTAAATAAGTAATATTCACAAAATTTTAAAAAATTATTTATTTACTAATTTTAATTCAAGTAAAACTTTCGTAATTAAAAGGTAGGTTGGGTATCGAGGAAAGAGTTATTGTAATGATATTAATATATAAAAGCAAACATCCAGGTTAATTATATATATTTATATTATGAATTCTTAAAATCTATAATTATTATCTCTAGTTAAATTTTAATTTAATTTGTAATTAACTACTATAATTTCATGACTAGATATCTTAGAGGGAATCAACTTTCTTGCATCAACAAAATATCTGTATATCTATAGATATATAGTAATGTATATCACATATAGGAGTTCATAGAGTATTATTTACCCATCCTTCATCATTGTTCACTCGGTTTTACCTATATTTTCCCCTCTTTCCCTGGTTCCTCCTATTAGTTTAAATAACTATATTTTTGAATATACAATAGTTGGTGAAACAAGCCCACTCCAACTTTACATTCGATAATCAACATTTGAGGAAAGATCAATCTTCAGGAATAATAATATTGTAAAAATCAATGTGATGTGCTGAATCCTCGAATAAGATTCACCGGCATGACCACTTCGGCTTAACTAGGTGGGTATTACCCCCCCCCACCCCGATCATACACGCCTACGCTCTATCATTAATGTAATCATTATTTAAATTTTAAATATTTGTTTTCAAGATAATATTTGTTATATTACAATTTATTTTCACTTTTTTAAAATGGATTAAATGGGTATTTAGGTATTTAGGCATTTTGTTCATATTATTATACAAGTAGTATTAAACATATATATTCCTATAGTATTTTATAAAAAATAGGCTTTTAATCCGTTTTAAAAATAATATATGTAATTAAAATAAAATTCTACGAAGAATAAAATATTACTAATTAATTATAAAATTTATTAAAAAACCGAATATAATAATGCGATTCATTATTAGTGGATCACCTATCATCGTGTATTCGACATTACAAAGAATCACGAGAGCTGCGTTGACCACTACTGGTATTAGTTACATAGTTGATGTTCCGGTCATTTTAATCAGATCTCGTATTACACGTGTATATGTCATCGATATAAAGAAAGTGGATAAGCAATTGACGCACGCAATGCATGTAAAAGATAGACACGTGAATGACACTTTTATCGATAAATTAACAAAATGGTATCAGTAATTTTGATTGGATATTAGTCATATTATATATGTCAAATATTGAAACAGTAGTCTTTTCATCGAAATAGATTAAAGTGACTTCTATCTATATCAATGGATTTAAATTATAAATATCAATAAAATCAATAAAATAGTATTATAACTTCAATTTAAATACACAAAATTACGAGGAATGTTGATATTATGTATTTTAAATATGTAATTTTATTTTTAGTATCGATAGTATATTAAAATTGGTAGTGATTATCAATATATATATGATAAATACATATTATTATAAATAAAAAGTAGTGGGCAAGATAGTGGGTTTCGACTGCAGCGCTCGTAGCGGAAAGTGCCATACACTACAGTCAATTGCTTATCCACTTTCTTTATATCGATGGTATATGTATGCGTGTGTGAATATTAGTATGGTCATGTATATAAATAACATATCATATATATATATATATATATATATATATATATATATCCGATATGAATGTAAAATAGTTAATTTTAAAATTCGGTGAAATAACATTTGATTGACTAGATTGACATTTGATTGTTTCGATCAATATTTATAATATAAGTATAATTATTTCAATGAACGTATGCATATATATAAATATATATTCATGAATAAATACATTTGAAGACATATACGATTAGTAATACAGTTAACAATAAGCTATGGAGATAACACGATGTGTATAGTGCCTATAATTAGGCTCGCGAGATGGCTCGCGAGATTATCTCCCGCTGTAATCACAGAGTCAGACAGGAGTGTACGATAACGAAACTTCCACACTTTTACTTTCACCTGGTGTCGCCACTTGCGTCTTGTTACGTAAACTGTGGAATCCGATTCGTCGAGATCTGAACCTGGCGACGCCCCCTTCTGAAGTTGTAGGAGGCGGGCGTCCACACCAACGTAACCGTCTCCATAGCAACACGCTTCCTTGACGCACCTCCAACGTACGCACTCCGTACACGAGCGGGTCCGTGCACATCTTCACGTAGGGAGTGGCGGACATCACGTGTATGAGGGCCGGTGACACACGCAACCAAACGTTGTACGATACCAGGTAGATCAACGAGTAGGGTAGGAATGTGGCGCACATCACCAGAAAGAGGGCGGCGGTTGTCCAGAACGCACGCCTCTCTTGTTTCGCGTCAACTTCGTAGTAGAATGCGGATAGGCGTTTCTTTAATCTGAGGGGCGGGGTTATAGGTTTTAGTATGCCTGGAATACTACGCATACTTGTGAATGAATGAATGAATAACTGAATGCATCAATTAAGTAATGTCTTAATTATTAAAATCTATCAACTGCTACACAATCTAATTATCGATATATTATAAGCTAATGAATATTTCACTAAACTTACTCAATACTTACTATGCATAGCCTATACTACTGAATACCACAAATATTTATATATAATGAATAGTTGATTATAATATGTATACGTATTAATATATGTTTAGAAAGTGTGTAATACATGAATTTCTTAGGGTTTCACAACGTATTTGGTCTCATATTTCTATAATAAGGATCACTATAGGAAGGTTTCGGGTTTAATTTGGTTTTGATACGGCTTTTAGTTATTATCTATATTTTACAGAATTAGTTATATCATATTTAATTTTTTTTTTAATATTAAATTTATTAAACTATGTATTTTAATAAATATACAATAATGCATCAATCTTTTATAAATATATATTAAATGTATACAAAATTAAGTAGAATTTATAG
The DNA here is from genome assembly GCA_964019155.1 of Osedax fenrisi. Taxonomy (NCBI): domain Eukaryota; kingdom Metazoa; phylum Annelida; class Polychaeta; order Sabellida; family Siboglinidae; genus Osedax; species Osedax fenrisi. The sequence goes on along the minus strand of OZ025240.1, from coordinate 100,486,153 downwards.
TTATCATTATTCATGATACATATATATATATATACGGGAATATCAATATCAAGTTTATTTTTATTTAGATGTGTCGCAGTTCAAATAAGAATAGCAATAAAATACATAGTACACAATCGCCTGAGGTTTATATATGACTCTATAGAGTATATATTAACTAATGGTCTTAGTCTTACTTATACATTTGAAACCGATTATGAATATATGTAACATACTATTAACATAACATCGTCTCTAATCGGTTACATTTTTCATAACTTGGAAAGATAATTTTTATTTCGTGAAAAAACGAAATCTGAACTTAAAACGGAACATGTACAATATTTCAAAATAACTTGTTATAAGTTTACGTTTATACTATGGTTACTATATTATTATAGATAGTGCATATTCATAATATATATATATATATATATATTATATAATATATAATAATTAATAACTATATTGAATGTTGAATACCAGGGTTAAATATTTACTATAATATATCAATGTTGCCATCATATAGTTTACAATTTTTATTTAAAACATACACATAATAAACCAATACATTATTTAGTAAACTACTAATATTATATAGCAAGGACTTTTAATAACATAGAGTATCACGTGACTTGTGATTAAATAGGCGCATGCGCAATAATATGGAATATATGTGTGTTTGTGTGGTAATGTTGACGTATATGTTCGTATATATATATATATATTTGCAGATGATGACGTAATAGAAATGATTTCTGATGAGACCTAGATCATGAGAACAATCGTCACTTATACATCGATAAATATGCACACATATACGCGTGTATATTTATATATATATATATATATATATATATATAAATTACTAGAGTAGTACATTAGCCTTGAGTGAACTAAAGTGCGTGATGCTTAATGTCACATGACAATCAGCAGCAATATATACATTTTCGTACGTTAGTCCATGGACATAATGTGAACATAATGACAGGTTATAATTATCAACTAACACAGCTTTATTTTGTAGGTAAATTTATATATATATATATATATATATATACAAATAACACGTGCATATATATATATATATTAACAGACTACTAGAACATTACTAAATAAACATGGAATCAGCACTAAAGTAGGTCACGTGTAACACATGATGACCACGTGATGAAATAATAGCAGCGAGAGTTAACACGTGATGACTTAATGTATACGGTTGAGTTGAGGATATTAGGATATAAGAAGATTTTAATATCCGAGCAACCAGGAATTGGCGAAAGAATACTATTCGAGTGGTTGAGAGTTTCTACTATTATTTATCGATCTTTAACATACTTCACCTAGCGACTCGCCTAGTTTACTAATAAAAGTGATGATACTTAATTATAATGGTTGCTTAATTTATTCTTTAATTTACATATTAATAGGTTAGATATATATATATATATATATATATATATATATATATATATATATATATATATTTATTTATTTATGTTTCACATACATGATTTTCCAAATATATCTCATTTAAACCAGTACTTTATATATATATATATATATATATATATATATGATATGAATATTATTGTTTCTAGTAATACTATATCTGATCTAAGTGAGTTAATGAATAGTGAATTAAAAAAGTTTTTATATTGGTTAGCAATAAACAAATTGATACTGAATATTGATGTATTTACATAATTTTTAATATATGGAATATTCACTTGTAATACATTACTAATTTTTCTCAATGACATTATAATTAAACATGTATTAACTTATACTTTTTTTCGGAGTTTATATAGATGAGAAGATAGACTGGAAACAAAAATATGAATATGTGACTTCGAAACTGTGTAGAGTTATTGGTATAATACAAACATTAAATAATAGCTAATTTCAATACTATGATTTTTATTTTTAAATCATTATTTATGTCTCCTCTAAACTATTGTTCTCATATATGAGGTAATACTTTTGAATCAAATAAAGATTATATCTCAAATTTTACAGGAAAGAGCATTACAATGCATTCTATTAAATAAACATATTAATATTCATGATTTGATGCATACGCATTTTATTTTTAAATTGTATGATATTAAATTTAATTCTCTAACATTTATACATAGCTATATATATAACACTTATACCTTATACTACCTTATACCTAGAGGTGTTATAATAAATGTCCTATTAATTTAAAATTAATGTATTGAAAATAAAAATTATTGTAATATATTTGTTATAAAGGCATCTAGAACTAGAACTTCTAGAAACTCATTTCGTTTAACAAATATTGGTACAAAGTACTTGAATAATCTTCCAAATTCGTTAATTATCATTTATTATTTAATATTATTTTGAAACATTTCAAAAAAATATACATTTAATTTTAATTTTAATCTTAGTTTTTTCTATTTTATTTACATATTTTAATGTTTTTTTATTATATGATATATTAGAAATTAATTATAATGGCGTTTAGATATTATAATATTTTAGGACATTTTTTATCAATAATTTGATCATCCACAAATAATGACTTTATTAGATATTATAATATTATAGGACATTTATTATCAATAATTTCTTTAGAAAATAATGTGATCATCCACAAATAATGACTTTATTAGATATTCTTAAATAAAATAAATAGTATATGTACCTATACATTTTAGTATTCTAATTCATTTATATAAATTAAAATATATTAATTAAATATGTTATTTAGTTATTGTAAAAAAATACTCGCGATAAATATAAATTAATAATGTAGGAATCTTAGAAACCTACTAATCTGAAACAGATTAGTGTACGGCGTTTATCTATGTATATATCGTTTATTATTCTATATATATAGATTACTAATATTAACTATAATATATATTAACCATTATTATTAACTATAGTGTTTAAAGTTACATTACCTTAGTACAACGATTACTATAGCATGCATGCATGTAAAATAAGAACCCATTAGTAATATTAAGGACATTTATTCTATGTACAAGTGTCCTTCTGTTTATCTCAGTGAAGTTAAAGCTAACAATAAGATAAAACCGATATATCTAATAATGTATGCGTATACTCTATTCTATTAGAATATCATTATTAATTAAGATGTACATGTAGTAACAAGCGCACGTCTTATTATGATTAATAATCTCGTGAACTCGGTAGAGTGTGTATATAAATAATAAGGTAAACATATATAACTTATGTATTACATAATTATATATGTATATATAACTAATATATAACTTATATGTATATATATATTATATGATTAGCTTAATTTAAAGAATACCAATGTGACAGATGCACTACCAGTATACATTATATATAAATTACTTGATCCTGATAAATATTAAAAAGATATTCTATAAATAGATGTTCTCCATTGCGTAACAAATATCAATAACGGAAAAGTACATATCGATAAGTGGGTGTTCTAATAATAAATATTGTAATATAGATCATATTATATCTATAGATAACTATATTTAATATCGATGTTGTAATCATATTATTATATAATAGTGCAAGATGTATACGTTAATATACAGATAGTATACTATGTGCACATTGTAAATGTATACCTATTGTGTACTTTTTTATGTAAACAAATATATGAAGTACATATTTAAAATGTTATATACATTAATAAAGAATATATAGTAATATATAACGAGTACATTGTTTTATACACATTTGATTAGAATTAAAATAGTTGACGTATTATAAATAATACTTATTAAAACCTATCACTAAAGTATATCTTTATACATAACTATACATAGATAACATATTGTTATTGTTATTTTAATTTGGTGGAGTCCTTTCATCCCATCCAGGAACTTAGATGAAGTTTTCACTTATAACCATATATGGTTCTAATGTCCCTTCGAAGCCGCTCTTATGTTAAGGCATCAATGGTTTTAACGAGAGCCGATCATTTATTTATACACAATTATATAAGATCACTTCTAAATAATATTTTAAGACCCATTTTATAAAATTAATTAATGGTCCGGACGAGGCTCGAACTCGTGTCCTACTGCTTGTGTGTCTGGCGCCTTAACCACTGAGCCACACATGCAGTTAAAATATGTAAATTAATTTTATATCTATACGTATTTAAATAAAGTAGAAAATAGATACTTGTGCAGAAAACATCAGTGGTCGATCGTAGTTAAATATATAGGAATAATAGATGTGTTTTAAGAATTGTGACGTAATGATGTCGAGTGTTAATGACGAGAAAGAGGAGTGGATAGGGGAGGAAAATCTATATATATGGGTGGATATGGACCGAGTAACATTGGGGGTAAATAGACATTTATGTATGGTATGAATACTATTGGTATTAATGGAGAATGTTATTATATAAGAATATGACAATGAAGAGATGAGTTAAGCGAAGTAGTTTGGGTTGTGATGGTGATCGTTTTGTATACACTATTATATTTGTGGGAGGAGCTAGGAGTTAGTAAGGAAGGAGGTATGTTACATGGGCATGAAATAATATGCTGAGAGAGAATATACGATTGGACTATAATTGTGTAAAGATAACGGTCTATAAGCATGTTGTCATCATGAAATGCATTATAGCTTACACATGATGATATATAGGATGAGAATAAATATAGAGTGATCGACCCAAAATATCTACAGAAGGTGATTAGTAAGAATTAGGTAGTTAATCATGTAAATAGAGGAGGAGGAGGAGGAGAGGTCTTTATATAATATTATAAAACTAAATATACTAGGTAATATTGTTGATTAACATATTTTACATACGTATAGAATATAAATATTAATAAATATCGAAAATAGAGGTCTACTATGTTATAATGTTAAGTGAAAATAAAACGATTACTAAAATTAATAAATATAATATAATTATAAATATATTTAAAGGATATTAGAGCCATTTGTTTATATAAGTAAAAACGTTATCTATAGATAAAAATTATCAAAATTTATCAAAATAACTACTTATGTATTATTAGTATTGATATTATTATAAGTTATAAGATAACTTATAAGTTCATATATTGTATACAATAAATTTATCAAAATAACAATAATAATATCAATAATAATAATACATAAGTAGTTATTTTGTAAATTTTTTATATACCGTATATGAACTTAGATAACGTTTTTACTTGTATAAACAAATGACTCTAATATCCTTTCGAAACCGCTATCATATTATGATATTCAGGCATTAACTAAATATGATTATTTGTATACATAATTATATAATATCACTTCTAATATTATTATGAGACGTATTGTATAGATCCGTACAAGGTCTGAACCCACGAACCCTTATTATCTGAAGACTGCGCCACACATGCAGTTAACACAACACACATTATAGTGTAGTTCTCGCGCATTTGATTGTTCTGTACTTTAGTGCGGCTGTTTATTAATAACAATTATTAATTATCATTGTGAACTGGGCCGTTAATCATATCTAGGTTCATGTGTTCATTAATAATCATCACATCTTTATCTCTAGGTGTGTTGGAATTATATATATATATATATATATATATATATATATATATATATATGTATAAATGTGATTTTAGGAGATATTTGGAATATGTCATTTGTATAGGTAAAGAAGGACACAGGTTATACGTGAACCATGCATAATCTAATTTAATAATTCTAAGTATTACGTAATAATTATAAATACTTATACATTATAAGTATCGATAATATTTGTTATGTAATAATAGTGGTTACAGATTTTAAATATCCGTAACGAAAGTATTTAATTTGTAATATAATAATATCATGATAATAATACTATGATAATAAATATATATATATATATATATATATACATTTACATTTATATAATAATTATTATTATATTATCAGTATTAATACTATATACTCAAGCTGCGCACAAGATATAAGATCATATTTATTATGATTAGCATGTATTATCATATTACCTTTAAGGAATTTAATATATATCATACATATATATACAATAATATATATATTATACGAATATGTATTTCAATGAGTATGTGTACATCTATTAGATATAAATTATCTATAGATGTATGTATACACACACTTATATGTATACGTACAACGTACATCGTACAGTGTGTATTTACATAGGTAAAAATGTACTAAATGGATGATAATATATTCTATTATAATTTATACTAAAACAAAGCATATTCAATTCCTAGTTTACTTTCTAACTACATATCAATTTCAAACATACACATTATTCCAAACTCATATAAAAGTAATATCATTATATATAACATACATTGTTATTAATATAACCACCAGAACTATTCAATGCGCAAACAAAAATAAATACAATATAGAAATTATTTTAATTGACATAACAAATTTCAAAATGTTCAATTTCATCATTATTGTCATGCATTATATTTATTGTTTTATTCAATTTAGTTGACCATATATGGCATATAAAGTTTATACGTTATTATTAATAATATAAAGCATATTGTTCGATAATTATAACTCCAATTTCACATTAGTGTATTATTATTGTTTAGTCACATTATTAGCATTGTTTTACACATTCTTGATTGATGACACTATCTGTATCAGGGATCGCGCTAATGTGCAGACAATGCAAACATGGGAAGGCAATAATTTATTTGTGCAGTACATTTTTCAATTTTGATAAACAATATATGTATTATTCTAATTAATTTATATAAATTATTCCATTGAAAATTTCAAGTTGAAACCAGAATATCTGATATATATATATATATATATATATATATATATATATATATATATATATATATATATATATATATATATATATCTATAGATATTATAATTAAGATACACAGCATTATCTTACCGTACACACACACACGTGCGCATAATAAGCTAGTATCATATCCTCTGTCGTTGTTTACATTATTATGAAATACCATTGCGAATGTAAACATGTCACGTGTCGTGATACTCGTGCGTAATCTATTTATATATATATACACATATATATATATATATATATATATATATATATATATATATATATAAATATATATATATATATATATATATATATATATATTAATATGACATATATTTTAATAAATCGATATAAAATAATTAACCTATTTATATAAACTCGTCATTCATAATCTGTTTTTTTGTTGTTGATTAATTATATTATTCTATTTTTTATAAGCTCGTTAATTTACTAGATTAGAATTCTAAAAATAAAAACCAGTATACGTCTAATATATAAATAATAATTGTTCACAGACAATAAAGTATTCTATTACGCCAGTTGCTAATTAATGATAGTAAATAAATCCACCACTACTTAAGTACCTCGACACATATAAGATGAATTATAGCGTATGAAAGGTAATTTCGTTTAGGTACGTCGTACACATGTGTACATCTAGCACGCATGCGCATAGGTAGGTAATGCAATAGGGGGCGTGGTTTAGAGATAACCCATATCTTCTTAATGGTATATGTGTTATCCAGTTGTTCTGTGACAATATATTATCTTATCGGATTATCATAAGACAATATTTATAATTACGAAAATAGCTAAGAATTGTCTTAGGGTAATATTAGAACAATTTATGTTATCAGAACTACTAGCCAAAGGAAATAATCAATACGTCATATTCAAAAATAAATGTAATTATCAGTAATTAATTGTAATATTCTACATCATATATTGGATGTATATACACAATTATATTTAGTAATGCACTTGCCCCTATAACCCATCATGGTCTACCACTAGTAAATTTATAATGTTTTGTAGGAAAGTTCAAATAGCTTTACAATGCCTCAGAATTCACATAATACCATCACTTTAATATACATACGTCTACATGAATTGTCGTGTCGCAGCTAATAGTTCAATAAACTTGTGCCCTAATTGTCCAGTAGTTGATTATCTATTTATTAGCTATTACTTTATACTAGTAGGTTAACCTATTAACTTTATCCTGGGTTATGTTTCACCGCTAGATAATCTTAAAACACTCTCCAGAGTTTACGGTGCTGTACCATTAGAAATTAAGGTACACAACATTTAAATTCTTATTATACCTTTTATAGGTAAACAATTTATTATTTTAGAGAAAATGTTCCCGTTTAAACAAAAGATTCAATCTTAGTAGCCTACTATATATTTAAAATATAAACTACAATTGTAAACTTTCTAGAAATGTTGTTAAATTAGTATATTTCTAACAGGAATAACAACTTATATTAGTATATTATATTATTATAACAATATATGCATAGTGAATATTCACCAATAATAATAATTGTATTTTTATTCACCCTATAGGGTGTATATACGTGTACATTAATGTTAACACGTGACACTAACCTATAGATCTCTAGGAAAATTCTAGAACAAAGCGCGGTGATTGACAGGTGAACCACGAGGATGAAGCTGACATTAACGTTAATGCAGATGAGATTCACTCGTTGCAGAGAGGCTACAAGAGAGGGTACACATTCCGTAGATCTGGACATTGTGCTCAAATAGATGGTCGGAGCCGCACCTGTGTTACGTCATAGGGGTGGGAGGTGTGAACAACTGTAACACGTAACGGTATCACGCGATAAAGCCTATATTAAAAAGTATAAATGTTAAACTCTTTAAAAGTAATATTAATCAAATATTTGTATTCATATTTATTTTATTATTAATAACATATACTTCTAATAAGTACAACTTATTAAATAATAAGAATTATTTTTAAAATTATTATTAGTTATATATATATATATATATATATATATATATATATATATCATGATATATCCGAAGTTTATCTTATATTTATCTAAATACGGTTCAGTTAACACTTCTAATGAATATATAATCAATATATAATAACATATTATATATGGTATATATGCATATATATATATATATATATATATATATATATATATATATATATATATATGCTTATATATATCTAAATATATATGCTTATTTCATATTTTTCAAATAAACGAATGACATATCATCAAATGCATATTCATTTCATTTCATCAAGAGTTAGTAATTGTAGCGAATAATCAGTAGGTATCATTATGTAATACACACTACTAAATTAGTTAAATTATTATCAATATTTACTAATATTAAGGACATAATAATTACTATTATTATTATGTAATAGTACACTACACAATTAGTGCCGTTATTTATGCACCTCGCTTATTTTCGTATGAACAATATGTTATTTATAATATCACGCGTTATATTATTATATATCTATAAATAAAGCGTTCCTCATATAGAACATAGTTAATTATAAAGTATATCCTAGGGCTGTATACACACTACCTATAGGATAACGAATGTCTACATAGGGTACCTGTAGGTAATGAAACATGACCCGGATATGGTGTACAATACGGATACACAGTTGTAATACAAATAATAATGTGAACTCTTGTTTTAGATATATAAAGACAATCTTATCGCCACGGATACATCACGTGTTAGAGATAAACAACACATTATCAATACTGTATCACGTGACAGTTTCGCCCTCAATCAGTCGCTATTATCACGTGATAATTTAATTAATAGGAGATGGAGGAGGAGGCTGGAGGATGTGGTGGTGACGTCACATTATTTACGACGTCGGTGACTCATCACTCCGGAGCGCGCACACTCGCACCAGCCTCGCACGGCTAATTAATCATGCAGGTCGATAAATTATGTTTATCGACGAGGGAATGAATGACATGGTGAAAGTAGATATATATACTTCAAGGTTATGTCCTATACTTCACGTCCTCGAGATGCTATCGTCATGTTCCATAATATTATTTTCTTGAATACAAATATATAAGGAATATATATGTATACGTAAAGTCATTTACAATTTCATTATTCTCTAATCTGTGTAGTAATCTCTGATTAGGTTTGATTGACAGTATTCCCGCGTGACCGATACCAAAGATGTTACTAAGTAAAGATGTAAAACTCACTACGAAACGTAATTAATGCTTATTCACTGCTGACAGTAATATCACTGAAATCACTGAAGTAGATTTAGGTTTAGCGTGTGTTTTATGCAACAATGTTTTCATTGCTCTATTGATTTAAATGTAATATAAATTATCGTTTACTGCCTCATATATATGTATATCAATTAAAACAAACATATCCTGTTTATTTGTTATATATTAGTAATGAACGCTTAGTTTTAATCATATTAATAATTATTTAAAATATATTATTTTACATTTTAAAAGTGTATAATATAATAATAATTTACATTATAACAAAAATATTGTTCAGAAAATTGAACCTATATAGGTGGCGCTGTTCATGTACAATATCGAATTACACCATTTGGTGTAAGTTTTATATATTTCCTTAGAAAATCCATCTTCTACTACATAATATACATATCTATACCCTCTTAAGCCTAAACCTGTCCTCTAAAGCCTCGCTTACACTAACAAATATAGCGCCAGATATCAGACTTTTAGAGACATATATCATCAGCTTCAAATTATTTCTTCAAATTATTATTATGTGCATCAAATCATTTGCCCGATATTTAGTAAATATGTTTTCTACAAACACCGTAACAATACCTCTACCCATATATGGACATAATATCTATTTCGGGATATTTCCTACGAAATATTACTCTATATATACTTCTAGTTTCTTTGTAATTAACCTCTCAGATGTGTACAATGTGTACATATATTCACGTACACACGTAGCCCTACTGTAACTCCACTAGCTTCCTCTACACAGCTATATTAGTTTATATGAAGTGAACATAGGAACCTCTTACGTATACATCTTTATCTACATCTACATCTACATCTACATCTACATCTACATCTACATCTACATCTACATCTACATCTACATCTACTTATCATCATTCACTATAATAACTAATAATGTGTATTGTGACTTGTATTTATAATAAGTTACCTCATGTATGCTATACTATTATATATTCATCATATTTGTCAATACAATAGTAATTATATATATATATATATATATATATATATACATAATATACTCTAGTACTATAATATACAAGTATATAGGTATATCTAATAGTCAGCTAGGTATGGACATATTGAGTCTAGTGGTCAGTATTAGCGGTAAATTGTCCGCAAAACCCGAGCGGTCACTAACCGATAACGAAAGTGAAGCTCCACGTCACCAGCACGTACCTAAGCAGGCGTTGTTTCCTGACCAGAGTGGACTGTTCCATCGGCCTACATATGCTGATGTACTGGACAGTGGTCAAGCCGAGCATCAGTAGCGCCGACACTACTGCCAGACTCTGCGCCGCGTACACTGACGTCATCAAGGTCGCAGAACCGCTCCGGTCGGAATAGTTCGGCACTTCCTCTGAACAATAGCATGTTGTCCGCGAACCAGATCAACAACGCGGACAGGATGTTAGCCACCGCTGCCAGTGGTCAGTGGTCAGATATATGTGGGTTACGTAATGGGTAGGTTTGTTATGTCACGTGACTCTGTGATCACGTGTTATCCAGTTATTATCGTTATCGTTATTATAACTCTTATTACAATTATTATTACATAAATGATTATATTAATTTGTTAATATCGACAATTAAACATCATGATATTAGTTCTAAATGAATATTTATCGATATCACTGAATTTTACTAGTAATATCACTAAATTATAAATGAACACTCTCTAATGAATGCATTCATTCGAGTAGAAATAATTATACATAGTATAAACAAATGGATTTGGTATAATTATAAATAACATATTATTAATGATTGCAGTCTATTATATAATTACTATTTATACAGGATGTTACTAATAATTCACTTCTAATATCAACATTATTTATCGTTTATTAAATACTGAATTAATCTATATGTTATATACGTATATGTACTATAAAGTATATTAATAATATATTATATAACATAAACTACAATATATACACATGTATAATACAAATGATATTCAACCATATACATAGTTTACTCATAATTATACAGAAATAGCAATACTCATTTATAATTGTTACTTTATTGTATCTTTATGAGTAATTTATTACTATATATATATATATATATATATATATTCGTGTGTGTATATATATTCGTGTGTATATATGTATATAGTTCATCTTTATTATCATCTGCAGATGTCAAACTATTGTAAGTTAATACACAAAAGGTGTTCCAGATATTCACAGAAATAATAATTCTAATAAATATATATGTTTGTATATATGTGCTAGTATTTTTGTATATCCGCATTTATGTTTATACTTTATGTTATATTTATGAGCATGTATGCGGTAAGGTTGATTTTAGTGATTTCGTTGGAGGTTTTAAACAAATAATAATTTTTGATAACAAAATCGAAAGTATACTCATACATTAAATGCATTGTTTATGTTGACATTTATTTGAATTTTGTAAATTGCATTTGTATTTTATCATAATGAATCTAGGTATATTTAATAACACCACTCTTGATCTCTTTAATAAAAAGATAATGAGTAAACTTCATACACCTACATATGTTAATGTTTACCGTCATTTGCATTACTTATTACAACATTTAAAAAATAAAATGAAGCTATTAAAATAATAGCGAAAATAATTGGAATTTACTATTCGGATACTTCGCCATACTATATTCTACTAATGTAAATCATTTTTATGTTCACAAGAATAGTAAATGTTTTAGTTATCACGTTATTTGTATTTGTTCATATATATTAATTTTATTTTATATGTCATGTTTATATTTATATACAGTAAAACCTCTCTATAAGAAACCTCTTTATAAGAAAAACCTCTTTATAAGAAAATTATTCACACATTTGGTTGGAATTCAACCTTTTCCACATTAAAAAACCTCTTTATAAGAAACTTATTGTATAAAAAATATAAAAAATAATTACATATAAATAGAATTATTATATATTGATAACAATTATAGAAATTAATTATTATATAAGATATTTTTTTTTCTTACAAATATTTTATATTACATAAATAGCTCGAAATGAATTAAAATTAATTAATAATTGTTATTGTATATCCATACATTTATTAAAATGTATCAAAATTAATTAATAAATGTTATTTTTAAATAAATGTCTAAACTATTCTTTTGATTAATACTTTTAAATAAATATAAATAAATATACTATATATAAATAACCTATAGGTTATATAATGCATTTTCAATTATAAATTAATTCTTAAAATCATTGGAAAAGTAAAAACCTCTTTATAAGAAAACCTCTCTATAAGAACTGAAAAAAAATAGTTTCTTATAGAGAGGTTTTACTGTATATACTAATTTAATTAATTAATTAAGTCATAAAAAGTGATTTCAACACAGGTTAATAAAATAATATTAAGTAGTCTGATAATTCTTTAAATGTTTATAATACATATGATTATTTTTCTTAAATACTATATTCTTCTAATGCTTACTTGCTTATTTCGGGATTCTTTTTATTGATTCCCGGACAGTTATATACTTCCAAACATCACGATTCATCATGGCCGCTCGTAGATTATTTTCTCTTAGATCGGTATCACGCTCCAGAGTCTGTATATAAGAATCAGGTGGTCATCCTCGTCTTCTCTTCATAAGCTATTGCCGGCAAACTTTAATCTTCTTCTTCTGATCTTGTTCGATAATCTTTATAGTTCTCCATAAAGTATTTCATTCTTAATGTTATTTGACCAGTGAATATTTAAAACCATTCTCATTATTGTAGTATATGTTTTCTGATTTTTGGTAACTATTATGGGTGGTATCCTTCTGCTTTTTCTCTTCCTTAGTTGGAAACCAAGCTTTTCTTCGCTTCCCGTTAGAGATTTTCTTATTATATAGTCAATAACAATGACAAAGAACTATGGGGCAAGTGTGTCCTCTTGTAAAACACCAGCAAGAATACTGAATGTTTCCATCTCTTCGTCCGGTGTTATGAATCTTCTAATAGATACAATTAATATATAGTTAATATTATCTAAGGTATCCCTAATTAAAATATTAGTTCTTGGATAATTAATTTAAATAATAAAATATAATTTCTATATATATAACAATTTTTTAAATATTAGATAATTGTTAATAATTATTAAAATTATATAGAGCTATTTTAAAAAATTTATAATATGTGTATTCTAAAATATATAATCTTAAGATAAGGTAGAAAAAAATCTTAAAAGTTGTAAAGAAACCAACTCCAAAGAAAAATTTGTAATATATTAATTATTTTTAATTAAATTAAAGAAATGTCAATGTAGTTATAATTTATTATGCCAAGTTTTTATATATATATATATAGTGATTAAATAATTGGCTTTTTATCGTATATAATATACATTTATTAAATATAACGAATCTGACAAAATTATGATAGGTCAAAAAAAATTATGAAAAATCCTAGAAATAAAATTATTTTTTTATGCATTTTATAATATTCATACGCATTACCTATATTCTGAAAATGTCATTATATTAGCTAATTATAAATGTGAAAAATATACATATTTATATTTTTTGGTATTTTCATATCTATTCATAGGTTACATTTTACCAGGAAGACGCTAGACCAATATTAACCCAAATTTAAAAAATGAGTGAATATACTAAATACCAATATTTAAATGTATAACATTTGAAGGTCGAATCAATAACCACCAACATGTTTAAGTACACTTTTAGTGTAGGATGCTAACCTAGATTAGAGAACAACGTATGGTAGAGAGAGCGTCGAGTGGAAGGGGCGTGGCATATAGACAACATAGCCACTAGATTAGCTAACACTGCACATACGGCTAACACTGTACACACGGTTAGCCTCTTCCACGAGTAGTATCCCTGTATGTGTGTGACGCAATAGTGGTTATAGTTAGGTGTGACGTAACGTTCTTATTACGCAATAGCGAAGTGACGTCATCGTTATCTGACGTAACTAGCTTGTTATGCAATGATTGGGTGATGTGGTTCTTTTGTTATGCAATATTTAAGTGATGTGGTTCTTTTGTTATGCAATATTTAAGTGATGTAATGTGCTTATTATGCAATACTTAAAGCAGGCTGAGTTAACATCGATCATCGATTATTAATATTCATATATATTATTAGAGTTTATAGTTAGTTCCAATTATCTCCAATTACTTATATATATACTTATATATACTTACTAATATAAGTTCTAAGATTATTTGAATGTCAACAATGTTTTTGTTGTAAAAATATCAAATATGTTAACACTAATAACCGAAATATAATGTTATAACATATACTAACATTCAAATAACATATTTGAATGTCAGTATATAATTATATAAATATATACATATATATTTTCTGAAATAAAGATCAAATATCTATAGTCAATTGATTTTTAACGAGACTAGAGACATACCATGTTTTAGGACATCAAACTATGTAATAAAGCAATCCACCAGGTAGGTAGTTACTTTGAAATAAAACTATATATTAGCTACAATAGGTATTGTTATCTTGTGTACACATACCTATACTGGTACTTGTTATGTTATTGTTGATAGGTGTATTACAAGTAACATACTTTAACCATTAAGGAGGGAGGGAATATTTTTTTCTTTTTGTATCAACTATTATTTTACTTTAACATAACAACATATAATTATCTTTAAACTATTTTATGACGTTCAAAAGTAACTATAAGTGCCTTATTTATGAATTATAAACATACTCCTGTATACAATATAATACTTATTATGTCATAGTTATTAAACATAACACTTTAGAATCTTTCTCTCGGAATTTTGTTTACACAATTTATAATGTTTTAAAGATTATACCATTTATGAAATCCTTATAAATTTTCAGAAATTATAATTAATATGTAGATGATGTTATATAGGTAATTTTAAAAATATAAATATATTGCTTAAGTAGGTGATGCTTAAGTACCTACACTAATGATAAAACCAAATCTATTTTGGTCAATCGAAACTATTTATTCTTTAATATAGATTGTTGAAATTGTCAGTATATTTGGATTACAAGCATATGCATAGATCTATGATTTTTTTAAATAATATTATTATATATATAATTTAATAATAAAATGTTATATCATATTTCTGTCGTTATATCATTTCAATATTTCTTTTCTGAAAAAATACTACTTGTAAATTACTCTGATTTAAAAAAATCATACTTTTAAATTACTCTGATTTACAAAATAATAGATATCACCCTTAATAATAGTGGCGATAATAAGATTATGTTATTATATTATTAGTAATATAGTTAACTTCCGGTAACAAAATCTCCCCATATCTCAAAACAATCGATATAAAAAATATCTATATATTAAGATTATAATTATTAAATTAATTTATTAATTTATTATTAATATTTATACATGGGTGATTTTTATTCATGTAGGTATAAGAATAATTAGATAGCATATTAACCATTTATCTCATAAACGTGTCTCGCGATTCTAGATATGGTAGTTCACCGCATTACATAACTAGGCGTGCCTAAACAATGCCTACTATTACGTCACTAACCTCGAAGAACACCTCTATCGTGTCATCGTAATCAACACCGGATGCGGTCACTACAGGAAGTGACGTTAAGGAGGAGGAAGATATGTTTCTTATCATATCCGATATAGCGACCTGAAGGTGTAGTGTAACGTTTGTAGTGGTCAATGTAGTGATCAGTGTAGTGGTTAGTGTAGTGGTCAGTGTAGTGGTCAGTGTAGTGGTTAATGTAGTGATCAGTGTAATGGTTAGTGTAGTGGTCAGTGTAGTGGTCAGTGTAGTGGTCAGTGTAATGGTTAGTGTAGTAGTCAGTGGTATTACCTAATATTACATCTACTGCGGTTTAACTGATATGATCGGTGATGTTATCAGTACAAACTGCATCCACTATCGTATGTTGTATTAGGCCGGTATAGATACCTAGGTTATGTCCTGCGATATGTCCTTTGTTTTTACCAGTGACCAGACAACTACGTAGTAACCTACAATATAATAGTGGCGATAGTAGTGAGATAGGTAGTGATACCTGTGGTAGTAGTGATAAAGGTATACCATTACTACTATAGTTAGAGTAAGGATAATGGATGTATTGAAGGCAGGTAAGGATGCGTACGTACGTATGTGTGAGCGCGCACACACGCACACACAGGCGCGCGTACGCATCGCGTGCTGATCTGTTAATGCCTTCTCTTAAGTTAGGCGTGTCATTATTAAATATTACATAATTATTGTTTTCGTAAATCAATATAATTATTCGTATATTGGTATATATATATATATATATATATATATATATATATATATATATATATATATACTATTATTGTGTTAAACAAAGCGCATCACTTCACACCTCTTAACTAAGATATCATACATGATATTCCTATATGCGTGTTCGTAATTATATATAATCACGTGATTACATTATTATATATAGCACTATAGGGATCTATATATAGTAGACGTATTAACTCACACACAACGTATGTAGAATAGCCCCAGAGGTAGGAATTATCACCAAACATCACGTGTTATTAGTATAGGACAGGACATAATGTAAGTATAATGTAATGTTATGTAATATATATAACTTATATAGTTTATTAATAGCTAATGTCACGTGCAATAAACACACTACACACGTGTATCACGTGATGTACACATACATCACGTGCAATACACGTGTGTACATTGTAAAGGAGGTGTGACGTAATAATTATGATGCAACAGTTACGCAAGAGTTGTAATCTAATAAGAGAGGCATATAGTTTGAAGGCTTCACGGAATTATTTATAAGCTTGCTTCCAACATATATGTATGCATGCATGCATGTATATATTCATACATGAATATATATGAACATATGCATGTATGCATGTGTTCATGTATCCATGTATGTGTATGTATATTTGTAAGTATATTTATATGTATATGTCACATATACATATAAAGTCTGGGGTCGATGGCTCAGTGGGACAACCAAAAGCTAGTAAGCCAGAGGTCCCGGGTTCGACTCCAGGCAGTTCTTGAATTTCTATTGTGTTTATAAAGAACTTAATAAACAATAAATCAAAACACAAGAAAAAAAATGTTACTATTTGTATTGTATTGTCCGGGGCCTCTCACAGTTATTTATAACATGTACAAGTCTATGACTTCTTGAGGGGTCCATTTGTATCCGCTATTTGTATTGTATTCAATATATATAAGAGATTTCAATAAATAAATATTATTATTATTATTATTAATATGTGTATACTTATGCATGTATCTTGATGTTATTTTAGTGAAATTGTTCCTATCATATCACTTATATATTTAGTATAGCATATTCTAATACACATAAACACACACACACACATAATACGAAAATAGACGTCATGTAATTAGTATAACGTGTTTCTGTGTATTTTTAAATTCATATTTATATAAAGATGTCTTATAAGCACCCTTAATTAACCCCTTCGTAAAACCCTCGAAACTAAACTAAACCAAACCAAACCTATAAACTATAGTTATAATTGAATAAACTAAAGTAATGTTTGTGTATGTATTGTATAATAAGTGGGCGTGACCTAAACTGTTTACTGGAGACACGAAGTAACGCCTACTTTATACACACACACTAATGTAACTATCTTAGTCAATGTTGAACCATAACAGGTATAACTAACGAGATAATATCATTCTCGGCATGTCTTAAAACCCTGTTGTATACGAACATACATATATATATATATATATATATATATATATATATATATATATATATATATATATATATATATATTTCTATATTTTCCTCCTTAAATTCTTCCGCCTTGCCGTGGTGAGGAGGCTTGCGTACTCTAATGAACTAGAGAGCTATGGTGATGAGGATTTATTCCTTGGTAGCTTCAAGCATATCACTCAGGTCTAAAGCGAAGAGTCAGACTAAATGGAAGAAGAAGACAAGAATTGTATGTGGGTTCTTGTATTCATACGATAGCGATGAATGATTGACTTTCTCCACGGTATCATATGGTTCGCTTTGTACGACTGTACATTGGGAAATCGCCCAAAACTGGGAACCACGTCATTAGTAGAAGTAGCGATCGCTAATGTATCCAGCAAACGAAAACTCAACTATGCCAATCACAACCAACAGCACCAGGGTTAAAGCCCCTGCCAACAACAACACCTTACTCATAAACGGAGCAGATAATAATAATATCTACAATGACAGGACACTTTTAAAGCCGAAAGGAGGGAGTGTTCTCGACAGCAAAGTTTCATGCAGTAAACTGCTTAGTTGCAAGCAGTCTATAAAAATAGCAACAATGAACGTAAGAACTATCAGGATGGAAGACAGAAAGAATGAATTAATATATAACGCATCCAAAAAAGGCATTAACATACTAGGAATAGTAGATCATAAAATATGCCATGACGACACTATAAAATACGAAAGAATAGATAAACATACATTGATTACAACATCTGCATGGAGAAACCAAAATCAAGCATCTGCAGGAGGTATAGGAATTTTATTAGACTCAAAAGCAGAACAAGCCCTGAGAGAAATAATTAAGTGGACTGAAAGAATAATGATTGTACATTTCAACGGAAACCCACTCACTACAGTAATAATTCATTATTCACCATGTGAAGGGAGCAATGAAGCAGAAGTTCATTATAAAAACCTACTCGACGCAACCACTACGATACCAAGGCACAATGTATTACTGACGATAGGAGACTTCAACGCACATGTAGGAACAAATGACACTTTCAAGTACACATATCATAGAAACAGTAATCAAAACGGCAGACTTCTAATAGACTACGCCGAAGAAACTAACATGATGATAGCCAACACATTCTTCAGAAAGAGGACCGGTAAACTATGGACATTTATGTCAGACTCTACTGGTGCCAAAACTCAAGTGGACTACATTTTGATTAGACGAAAGTGGAAGAACAGCTTACATAACTGTGAAGCCTACAACAGTTTCAGCAGTGTTGGATCCGACCATCGAATTCTGACAGCAAAGTTAAAATTAAGTTTAAGAAAGAACTCAACTCAAGCTAAGAAAACACAATATGACTGGTCAATACTGAAGAATAAAGACGCTAGTACTGAATATAGCAAAGCTGTCAGAGAAAAATTTAACGAACTTTAATCTGAAAACACAACTGCAACAGAACTATATGAAAACTTTATAGAAGCTAATAATATCATATCAAAGAAGATGATTCCTAGAATAAGAGCAAACCGAAAAACTAACACTACTTATGATCATAGAATTCAAGAATTGAGAGAGAAAGTAGAAATTGCATACAGTAAACACACACTTTCAAATACAAATGAAAGCTATGAAGAACTAGTAAAAGCAAAAGATAACTTACGTAATATGTACATGAACATCGAGAGTAACGCACTACAAAAAGCCACAGAACAGGTAGAATTAACAAACCAAGAATCTAAACATTCTAAATGCTGGAAGTTAATTAACGAAATAACAGGCCGTAAAAACACCAAAAAAGGAATTATAAAGGCGAAAAGCAAAGAAGATAGAGTCAAGATATGGTACGAACACTTCAAAAAATTACTGGGCAGTGACAGAAAAGGCGATGAAAACATATTAGTTAATACAGATCTCAATTTGGTTTTGAATGAAACACATAATATAGCTATAACAGCTTTTACTCTGGAAGAATATAGAAAAGTGACAGATAATCTTAAAGATGGTAAGGCTGCAGGACCTGATGATATAAGTCCAGAGATACTAAAGTACTGCAAATTTGACGACATCATACTAAACTTTGCAAATAATATACTATTTTTACAAGAAACACCAGCTCAATGGACATCAAGCAACATAAAGCCACTACCTAAATCTGGAGATCTAAGTGATGTAAATAACTACAGAGGAATAAGCTTATCAAGTATTGCTTCAAAGATAACAAACAAGATGATTCTGAACAGAATTCAACCTACAGTCGATAAATTGTTGAGGAATAACCAAAATGGATTTCGACCAGGTAGAGGAACCATTGCACATATATTAGCAATAAGACGACTCATAGAAGGAATTAAGACCAAAAATATTCAATCTATCATAACATTTGTGGATTTTAAAAAGGCTTTCGACAGCATCGACAGAGCAGTTCTATTCAAAATTCTCAAGATTTATGGAATTCCAGAAATACTAATAAGAGCTATAAAATCTCTTCACAGTAACTCAAAAGCGCAAGTAATAACGCCTGATGGAATCACTGAAACTTTCCTTATTCAAAACGGAGTACTGCAAGGAGACACTCTAGCTCCATTCCTATTCATTATAGCTTTAGACTATGCTATGCGACTAGCAATAGATGGACGAGAGAGCGAAATAGGTTTTGAAATAGCAAGAAAGAAAAGTAGGAGACATCCAGCAGTAAATGTTACAGATTTCAGCTATGCAGACGACGTAGCTCTTATTAGTAAAAATATTGAAGAAGCACAAATACTGCTTCAGAGAGTAGAAGAAGAATGTGGAAATATAGGTCTAAAGATAAACTGTAAAAAGACAGAAGCCATGTATTTCGGTATAGACAATAACCAACATATACACACCATACTCAATAATGAAATCAAAATAGTAGATAACTTTAAATATCTAGGGTCATGGATGCAAAGCTCAGAAAAAGACTTCAATATTCGTAAAGCACTAGCCTGGTCAGCCGCTAATAAGATGAAGAAATTATGGAAATCAAGCATAAGAGACTCACTTAAAGTTAGAATATTCAGGGCTACGATTGAAACAATATACACATATGGTGCTGAAACATGGACAACTACAAAAACTATGAATAAACGAATAGATGGATGTTACACCAGACTTCTCCGAATGGCTTTAAACATATCCTGGAAAGATGAAATCAATAACATAACGCTATATAATGGACTCTCAAGAATATCTGAAGTAATAAAAGAAAGAAGACTAAAACTTGCAGGTCATTTGATGAGACACGACAACGAAATGGCTCATAAACTTGTCCTATGGGAACCGACAAATGGTAGTGTAAGAAGAGGTCGCAAAACCATCACTTTTGTAGATAATCTAAGAGAAGACATAGGACTAGACGATATAAATGAGATAAAGACGATGATGTTGGACAGAGATGTTTGGAGAGATAAGGCAAAGAAGAGTCGAGCGAGAGCTCGACATAAGTAAGTAAGTAATTACGTACATTATCTATTGTTATATTACTAAACAATTTATATCCGATCGTTATTTATTTAGCGAGATTAAATTCGTTATTAGTCACGTGTTCGTTATTAAAACGAACGACCGTTACGACACCTAGGGGCAATTCGGAACTATACATAATTAACACACATTCATATTTAAATCTGAAACTGTATATATATATATATATAAGTCTTATATATGAGTCATTCATGTTCCAATTAGCATATATACCTACTATCTTTTTAGTAGATTAGTTATCAATATATTGCACATTACAGCACTTAAGAGACGACCACGTGATATGAAATGACCTCTAGAGGTCAATAGTTGACCTCTATATCCAAACGGTGCCGACATCCACTAGTAGGCACAATAGAAACACCATTAAATAACATAAGTGTCGATGTAGAATACACGTCCATAACTATAGTTATATATACATATAACTATGTCCATATAAGGAAGTATATAGTGCGATGCCTATATAAGGAAGATATCGATTGCATACTTTATTATCGGCCTCTAGTACATCTTCACTCTCCTCCGATGATAGCCTCTCCGCATCTGCATAATATACCCCATAGGGGGCAGAGTTAACGTAATAATGCGTCATCACCTGACCACTAACGAGATATATTACGTCACGTGACCTATATTTAAGTCTATAACGTGGTGGTCTGCCTCTGACCATATTATCTGACCACACGAAGCGACTGCTTGCGGCCAGTGTTATACTAAATCAATGTAAAGATCGGTCACATGAGTCATACTTCAATAGTGGCCTTTTGTATGTTAAAGGAAGAATATAACACTCGAAATCGTGTAATTCGATTTTGTACACGAAACGTGAACAGCGCCACCTATGAAAGTTGAATTTGTTCGCTTAAAAGTGTAGTGTATGATGTTTTTAAATGAGTTAACTTTTGAAATGTTAAAAATGTGTTTTTAATTATTATTTATATGATGAAAACTAAGAGATGTTCATTAAGATGTTCATTACTAGTGTATAACAAATACATATTTTATGTTGGTGTTATACTCTATACATATTATTAGTAAAATCTAGTAAAGCTAACTTATATTGCAAGTAATTTACTATAACAATGACAATATTTATGTATGCGAAAGTATCAGACCTAAACCTATTTCAGTGATTTCGATACACCCGCAATTAGCGGCGAGGCTAAGTATTAATTACGTTGCTCATATAGGGAGTTTAAATATGTGCTTCGTCAAATCTTTATTAAACCAGCGTAACGAATATCTTAGACCTACAACACTTCAATGTTAGCATCTAACCTTACCTCAGTGGTAAGGTTAGATGCTAACACCGTACCTCAGCGGTGCTACAGTTATACGCACTTCGTAGATATTAATGTGTGAATTGTATATATATATATATATATGTATGCCTTACCCTTACCAGGTCGATCTTGCTCGGCATTAAACTACTAATATATATATATATATGTAGTTATCGTGTGTATATGCATGTGTATGTATATGTATAGTTTATAAAAACAGAATAAATATTATATTATGTTCTATCATTCGATAATAAGTAACTTCTAGTATATTCTACAAATCAAATGATTGATAATCTGTACATCGTATAAACATTGTAAGATCTTTATACATTAATTATACGTCGTACAAGTCTAGTGATATTTCATTAATTATATATTTAGAATATCACTGTATATATATATACATACTAATCCTATATTGAAATTTACCTCATTACAATTTTATTATATAATATTATAAATTATAGCATATAATATAGTGTATAATATATCGCATAATATCATGTACAATAGAGTGTAAATCAATCGCTCGCCTATTTTTTATTCGCTCTCACCAAACGTCAGTTAAAGTCAATATATCATTTAAGAGAACTAATCCCGATGTTGCTCTCCAATAATACAAATAATAACAGTTGCAGGTGGTTTTGTAATGTATATATATATATATATATATATATATATATATCATATTATATATACATGTATATACATGTATATATGTGTCTATGTAAACAATATACATGCGAGTTCTATACGATTATTTATTATTGATTATTGATTATCATTTATTATCAAAAGATTAAAAGAATAAACGATAATTTCATAAGTTAATTAATTCGGGTACTATTGTATACACTTGAAAAAATGCTCATTGGCCAACATTGTTTCGCATCGTGATTATTATTATATATGATATATATATATATATGTTGTTCGATACACATTATAGAATTAGTATTATTAATTATATGTTTAAATAAATACGTTAAATAACAACAACAAAAACATACGCATACATATATACGCGCGCACACCTAGATACACGTAATGCTTGCTTAACATACTAAGCTCTAACAAATGTACTATATATATGTTTCTAAGGAGATTCGTGCACCTGTGGATGTACATTGTACCCCGTAGAATGTGTACAATGTGTACAATGTGTACGTACACCGTACGACTAAGTATCATAACTTCAGCCTACTGGAGATATCATTAACCGGATGTTATCGTATTAGCACGTGATCTTAAGCCGACGCCATACTTTTAGGCCGCAGCTTATACATGATACTATCAGATTACAATCACGTGGTTTATAGATCGAACGTAATAGATTATGTAACACGTTACGTAATACGTTAATAGTCACGTGACGGATGTTATGATGTTTATAGCTAACCGCTTTATCATAGAACTTATAGTTAGTACATTATTAAATAGCATCTCTTTATGTGTTATTTATTTTGTAGTATGTGAACAGAATCTATCATAAATATAACTATAGTTTCTCTAATTAAAATCAGTATTTCACTTCCATATTATAAATATATACCTACATATAGTGAATATAAATATATAATAATATACACGTATATATATATATAAACTGCCTGTGTGGCTCAATTTTCTAATGCGTCATACACACAATAAGTAGAAACTGGTGTAAGCCCCATCAATGTCCTGCAGGACCATTAAAACAGGTCTTAAATAAAATAATATTTAGAAAATATTATATAATTATGTATAAATACATTATCGGCTATCGTTAAAATCATGGACGACTTAACATGAGAGCGGCTTCGAAGATTAAGAATAACGCTTTAACGAATATTGCTTGCAACATGTAATGTTCACATACATTAATATATATATATAGTTGACAAATAATAATATTTATATAATTATAAAATAAATCAGACGATAAGGTAATGATTATATATATTATATATAAATATAAGTTCATATTTACATGAAAAGTCTATCTATTTATTAGAAACTACATTTATAAAGTTACATTTACAAAAAGTATCAGAACGGGTTCGGATTATTTCAATTCATCGCAATTCATTAAATGTCTCAGGGTAACAAATTAAAATGTATCAGATCTTATCAATTATCATTAAGACTACTTCTACATGAAGAAACGTGGGTAGATATCATAGTTTTATATACACACGTAGGCGCATGATAAGCAATCACCTGAACCCCGATACTGTACTACGGTCCACATATCTATATTAGGGCATAGTTATGTCTATATTAGGGCATAGTGATGTCGTTATACATATGGAGACCGTTGAATTAGAGCCGTTATATTGGATGTTGTTATTTTGTTTACCGAGTCAGGTGGCAGGAACTTGATATGCTAATAATAGTATAGTTAATAGATACCTTCTAATGAGATCATCCCTTTATACGTGATGTAGGAAATATCTAAAAATAAACTTGAAATAAAATATATTCATTACTGCCTTCAATGATTCCTCCTCAGTGGACTTCTATAGTAATAAGTGTATATTCTATTTTCAGTATAAATTGTATTTAATTTCTGAACTCAATAAACTATTTTCATTCATTCATTCAACATAACCGTATCTTATTTAGTTATAACAATTACAAATATGTTTCATTAATGTTATTATTTGTTTATATTTAATGAAAATTAATCACATCCCATTTTATAAAATGAGTGTATCGACTATATAGATTTTCAATTTATATATATATATAACTTTATACAGTTATATGCATAGGCAATATAAATTAACAAAATTAACTACGTACTGCTTTAATATAAGGGAAACTTTTTTTGGAAAGTAACTAATACGTACACTTTAAAAAACATGGTCTTAAAATTATATGACTCATTATTTATATTCAAAAACAATATATTAATATTATATGATTATATATATTATTGTGATTTTAAAATTTTATTTAATCTTTTAATTCCATAGATAACAGGGGTTTTCGTATTCGGTACCCGTGTCCGAATACGGACACCCTATGTTATAATACGGACACCCTAAATAACACTAGATAAACCATATGTTATTGATGAATCAATCTGAAAAATGACAATTAAATTATTTATAATTAATTTCTTGAATAATTTATTCTAATTTAATTAGTTAATAATTTATTTATTTTTATTATTTTTTTAATTAATAATACAATTTACGTATCTGAATAATAAAAAATTTAGAATTAGATTTATTGGTGGTATTAATATCATGACACAAGCGAATTTATGAAAATCAGAATAGTTCGTATACGTTGCGCGCTGATTGGTTATAGGGTGTCCGTATTAAGACATATAGAGTGTCCGTATTAGGGACTTATATGACCTTATATGCTTATAACTTAATGAATATTTGATAACAAATATAGAAATTATATATATAATTTTCAGAATTCTTTATTTTTTAATAATATAGTGGTATATTTTATATTTTATTATATTTTTTATTTAACTGAATACTGCCAAGAATTATATAATTATGAATCCAGAGGAGACAAAAATGTTTTGCAAACGATAGATGAACAACACGAAGAAGAGAGAGATGATAGTATTTTAAGAGATGAAGTAGTTAATGCTATATATTCACTAAAACATGGAAAAGCTGCTGGTGTAGACAATATACCAGCAGAACTAATAACATATGCAGGTTAAGGAATGACAGACATACTCCACAAGATATGTTCTAATATATGGGAAACTGGTATCTGGCCAGAAATATGGACAAAATCGTTAATTATAACTCTACCGAAAAAAGGTAATCTTCAACATTGTTCTAACTACAGAACGATAAGTTTGATAAGCCACGCAAGCAAAGTGATGTTGAAAATCATTAAGAATCGTTTACAACCACAAGCGGACCGTATTATTGCGGAAGAACAGGCTGGATTCATGAAAGATAGATCTACGATAGAACAAATATTCAACCTAAGAATACTATGCGAGAAACATAACCTACAACAAAAAAATCTATATCATATATTTATTGATTTCCGAAAAGCATTTGATAGTGTGACAAAATGCACTATGGTCCTCAATGAAGAAATATAATATCGATACAAAGTTAATTAATTTAATACAAAGTTTATATGAAAAGGCAAGCAGTGCAGTAATACATAAAGGAATATGTGGCGATTGGTTTCCAACGAAAACCGGAGTAAGACAAGGATGTCTTCTCTCACCTACTTTATTTAATATATTCCTAGAAGATATAATGAACGACGCGCTAAGCAATCATACTGGTTCAATAAAGATAAATGGCCGAAATATAACAAATCTCCACTTTGCTGATGATATAGATGGTTTAGCTGGCTCGGAAGAAGAACTAATAAATTTAACTGAGTGTCTTTTTAAATCAGCAAATAGATTTGGAATGGAAATAAATCCTTCTAAAACTAAGCTTATGTTAAACGACGACAATTGTCAACCAAACATTGATATTCATGGCGAAATAATTGAGACCGTAAAAACTTCAAATATCTAGGATCAATCATAAACGAAAATTGATCAAGAAAAGAAATCCTATCAAGAGCGGCACAAGCAAGTCAAGCATATAGCAATCTAAAGATAATATGGAATGATAAAGACATACGTCTAAAGTACAAGTTAAAACTCATGGACTCTCTTGTCAACTCGATATTCCTGTATGCATGTGAAACATGGACTCTAACTGCTGAACTCGAGAAAAGAATACTAGCATTCGAAATGAAGAACATCAGAAAATTACTCGGTATAATATACCTTGATAGAGTTACTAATCAAGAAATAATAGACAGAATATCATCATCATTAACAAGTCCCTTCACCGATATCCTCACAACAGTTAAAAGGAGAAAACTGAAATGGTATGGACACGTGACCAGAGGCGATGGACTTGCCAAGATAATCCTTCAGGGTAATGTCGAAGGTAAAAGATCCCGTGGACGTCCAAAAAAACAATGGATAGATAATATAAAAGAATGGACCGGAAAAGGCTTCAATGAACTAAATGAAATTGTATATGACCGGAAGAAGTGGAGAACATTTTGTTTCAACGTGACACGCCCCCACGGCTCAACAGGCTAAGGGACCAAGGTAACAAGGTAATATTTTATATCTATTCATTTGTATATTCTTGAGAAGGTTTTAAGTTGACATTTTTTTCATAAATTTAAAAACTTAATAAAAAAATCAGTTTATTGGATATATCACAATATTTTAAATAATTAAAAAATACTTTATTAGACTATTTATATAATTATGAATATATTATTCATTACACATTTTTTTGTAGGATTTATGGTTTCTGAGATACCGAGAGCGTCCGTATTCGTGCATTGCCCGTTTTCGATTACTTTCCCCTAAGTATGATATTGAGGAGATATTTACCATAACGATATATATACCTATAAATAAAAGAGTTAGGCTAATTATTTATATATTCATTTTATACATTATTAAAATATATAATTATTATAAATCTAACATAAGTTAAATTTAAATTATATTTGTAATTACTACTTTGTCCGAGACTATGCAATGTTAGGAGGAATCAACTCGCTTGCATCAACAACACATCTTATCACTCATCTTTATAAGGTATTCTTTATCCATTCGCTTATATTGTCCATCCACTTTTCCTCTTTTCCAAGATCATACCATTAGTTAGATTTATTATTTTCACTAATATGAATTAATTAAACAAGCCTACACTAAGTTAATATTCGATAAAGAACTTTCGAGAAGGTCCAATATTCAGTATGCTATATAAATACGAAATAGGCATATAATTTATTGCATGTTCTAATAGTTTTAATAAATGAAATACATATTCTAAAAAGTAATATTTTAGAACTAAATAAATATAAAATTTATTAAAAAACCGACTTTAAGAATGCATTATAATGAATCACTAATAATTATTAGTGGACCACATGCCATCGTGTATATGGCATTACAAGGAATCACGATAGATGCGTTGACCACTACTGGTATTAGTTACGTATACGTATATACCTATAGGTGATGTTCGATGACCAGATCCGGTCATTTTAATCAGCTCTCGTAATACAAGTGTATAAGTGTACATAGGTGTATATTAGTGTGGGCATGTATATATATATATATATATATATACATATATATACATATATATATATATATATATATATACATATATATATCATATATAAATATCCAACACAAATGTAAAATATTTAATGTTAAAGTTCGGTGAAATAACTTTTGATTGACTAGTATGTTTCGATCGATATTTATAATATATTTATAATTGTTTCTATGAATGTATGAATGTATGCATACATATATATTCATGAATAAATACATTTGAAGACATATACGATTAGTAATACAGTTAACAATAAGCTATGGAGATAACACGACGTGTATAGTGCCTATAATTAGGTTCGCGAGATCGCGTTGTTATCTCCCGTTGTAATCACAAAGTCAGACAGGAGTGTACGATAACGATACTTCCACACTTTTACTTTCACCTGATGTCGCCACTTGCGTCTTGTTACGTAGACTGTGGAATCCGATTCGTCGAGATCTGAACCTAGCGACGCCCCCTTCTGAAGTAGTAGGAGGCGGGCGTCCACACCAACGTAACCGTCTCCATAGCAACACGCTTCCTTGACGCATCTCCAACGTACGCACTCCATACACGAGCGGGTCCGTGCACATCTTCACGTAGGGAGTGGCGGACATCACGTGTATGAGGGCCGGTGACACACGCAACCAACCGTTGTACGATACCAGGTAGATCAACGAGTAGGGTAGGAATGTGGCGCACATCACCAGAAAGAGGGCGGCGGTTGTCCAGAACGCACGCCTCTCTTGTTTCGCGTCCACTTCGTAGTGGAATGCGGATAGGCGTTTCTTTAATCTGAGGGGCGGGGTTATAGGTTTTAGTATGCCTGGAATACTACGCATACTTGTGAATGAATGCATGAATAACTGAATGCATCAATTAAGTAATGTCTTAATTATTAAAATCTATCAACTGCTACACAATCTAATTATCGATATATTATAAGCTAATGAATATTTCACTAAACTTACTCAATACTTACTATGCATAGCCTATACAACTGCATACCTACAAATATTTATATATAATGAATAGTTGATTATAATATGTATACGTATTAATATATGTTTAGAAAGTGTGTAATACATGAATTTCTTAGGGTTTCACAACGTATTTGGTCTCATATTTCTATAATAAGGATCACTATAGGAAGGTTTCGGGTTTAATTTGGTTTTGATACGGCTTTTAGTTATTATCTATATTTTACAGAATTCGTTATATCATATTTAATTTTTTTTTTAATATTAAATTTATTAAACTATGTATTTTAATAAATATACAATAATGCATCAATCTTTTATAAATATATATTAAATGTATACAAAATTAAGTAGAATTTATATTTATCATTATTCATGATACATATATATATATATATATATACGGGAATATCAATATCAAGTTTATTTTTATTTAGATGTGTCGCAGTTCAAATAAGAATAGCAATAAAATACATAGTACACAATCGCCTGAGGTTTATATATGACTCTATAGAGTATATATTAACTAATGGTCTTAGTCTTACTTATACATTTGAAACCGATTATGAATATATGTAACATACTATTAACATAACATCGTCTCTAATCGGTTACATATTTCATAACTTGGAAAGATAATTTTTATTTCGTGAAAAAACTAAATCTGAACTTAAAACGGAAAATGTACAATATTTCAAAATAACTTGTTATAAGTTTACGTTTATACTATGGTTACTCTATTATTATAGATAGTGCATATTCATAATATATATATATATATATATATATATATATATACATGTATATATATATATATATATATATATTATATAATATATAATAATTAATAACTATATTGAATGTTGAATACCAGGGTTAAATATTTACTATAATATATCAATGTTGCCATCATATAGTTTACAATTTTTATTTAAAACATACACATAATAAACCAATACATTATTTAGTAAACTACTAATATTATATAGCAAGGACTTTTAATAACATAGAGTATCACGTGACTTGTGATTAAATAGGCGCATGCGCAATAATATGGAATATATGTGTGTTTGTGTGGTAATGTTGACTTATATGTTCGTATATATATATATATATATATATATATATATATATATATATATATATATATATTTGCAGATGATGACGTAATAGAAATGATTTCTGATGAGACCTAGATCATGAGAACAATCGTCACTTATACATCGATAAATATGCACACATATACGCGTGTATATTTATATATATATATATATATATATATATATATATATAAATTACTAGAGTAGTACATTAGCCTTGAGTGAACTAAAGTGCGTGATGCTTAATGTCACATGACAATCAGCAGCAATATATACATTTTCGTACGTTAGTCCATGGACATAATGTGAACATAATGACAGGTTATAATTATCAACTAACACAGCTTTATTTTGTAGGTAAATTTATATATATATATATATATATATATATATATATATATATACAAATAACACGTGCATATATATATATATTAACAGACTACTAGAACATTACTAAATAAACATGGAATCAGCACTAAAGTAGGTCACGTGTAACACATGATGACCACGTGATGAAATAATAGCAGCGAGAGTTAACACGTGATGACTTAATGTATACGGTTGAGTTGAGGATATTAGGATATAAGAAGATTTTAATATCCGAGCAACCAGGAATTGGCGAAAGAATACTATTCGAGTGGTTGAGAGTTTCTACTATTAATTATCGATCTTTAACATACTTCACCTAGCGACTCGCCTAGTTTACTAATAAAAGTGATGATACTTAATTATAATGGTTGCTTAATTTATTCTTTAATTTATATATTAATAGGTTAGATATATATATATATATATATATATATTTATTTATTTATGTTTCACATACATGATTTGCCAAATATATCTCATTTAAACCAGTACTTTATATATATATATATATATATATATATATATATATATATATATATATGATATGAATATTATTGTTTCTAGTAATACTATATCTGATCTAAGTGAGTTAATGAATAGTGAATTAAAAAAGTTTTTATATTGGTTAGCAATAAACAAATTGATACTGAATATTGATGTATTTACATAATTTTTAATATATGGAATATTCACTTGTAATACATTACTAATTTTTCTCAATGACATTATAATTAAACATGTATTAACTTATACTTTTTTTCGGAGTTTATATAGATGAGAAGATAGACTGGAAACAAAAATATGAATATGTGACTTCGAAACTGTGTAAAGTTATTGGTATACTACAAACATTAAATAATAGCTAATTTCAATACTATGATTTTTATTTTTAAATCATTATTTATGTCTCCTCTAAACTATTGTTCTCATATATGAGGTAATACTTTTGAATCAAATAAAGATTATATCTCAAATTTTACAGGAAAGAGCATTACAATGCATTCTATTAAATAAACATATTAATATTCATGATTTGATGCATACGCATTTTATTTTTAAATTGTATGATGTTAAATTTAATTCTCTAACATTTATACATAGCTATATATATAACACTTATACCTAGAGGTGTTATAATAAATGTCCTATTAATTTAAAAATTAATGTATTGAAAATAAAAATTATTGTAATATATTTGTTATAAAAGCATCTAGAACTAGAACTTCTAGAAACTCATTTCGTTTAACAAATATTGGTATAAAGTACTTGAATAATCTTCCAAATTCGTTAATTATCATTTATTATTTAATATTATTTTGAAACATTTCAAAAAAATATACATTTAATTTTAATTTTAATCTTAGTTTTTTCTATTTTATTTACATATTTTAATGTTTTTTTATTATATGATATATTAGAAATTAATTATAATGGCGTTTAGATATTATAATATTTTAGGACATTTTTTATCAATAATTTGATCATATATATATATATATATATATATATATATATATATATATATATATATATATATATATATATATATATATATATATATATATATATATATATGGGTGTATATGGACCGGAGTAACATTGGGGGTAAATATACATTTATGTATGATATGAATACTATTGGTATTAATGGAGAATGTTATTATATAAGAATATGACAATGAATAGATGAGTTAAGCGAAGTAGTTTGGGTTGTGGTGGTGATCGTTTTGTATACACTATTATATTTGTGGGAGGAGCTAGGAATTAGTAAGGAAGGAGTTATGTTACATGGGCATGAGAGAATATGCTGAGAGAGAATATACGCTTGGACTATAATTGTGTAAAGTTTACGGTCTACAAGCATGTTGTCATCGTGAAATACATTATAGCTTACACATGATGATATGTAGGTTAGAACTAATATAGAGTGAACTATAGAAAATATCTACAGAAGGTGATTAGTAAGAATTAGGTAGCTAAGCATGTAAATAGATGAGGAGGAGGAGGAGTAGGAGGAGGAGGAGGAGGAGGAGGAGGAGGAGGAGGAGGAGGAGGAGGAGGAGGAGGAGGAGGAGGAGGAGGAGGAGGAGGAGGAGGAGGAGGAGGAGGAGGAGGAGGAGGAGGAGGAGGAGGAGGAGGAGGAGGAGGAGGAGGAGGAGGAGGAGGAGGAGGAGGAGGAGGAGGAGGAGGAGGAGGAGGAGGAGGAGGAGGAGGAGGAGGAGGAGGAGGAGGAGGAGGAGGAGGAGGAGGAGGAGGAGGAGGAGGAGGAGGAGGAGGAGGAGGAGGAGGAGGAGGAGGAGGAGGAGGAGGAGGAGGAGGAGGAGGAGGAGGAGGAGGAGGAGGAGGAGAGAGGTATTTATATAATATTATAAAACTAAATATACTAGGTAATATTGTTGATTAACATATTGTGTATACGTATAAAATATAAATATTAATTATTATCGAAAATAGATGTATACTATGTTATAATGTTAAGTGAAAATAAAACGATTACTAACATTAATAAATATAATATAATTATAAATAGAGTATCTAAAATATATTTTACATTATAGATATTGATATTATTGATATTGTTATTGTTATTTTAATAAATTTATTGTATACCATATATGAACTTAGATAACGTTTTTACTTGTATAAATAAATGACTATACTATCCTTTCGAAACCGCTATCATATTAGGATATTCATGCTTTAACTAAATATGATTATTTGTATATATAATTATATAATATCACTTCTAATATTATTATGAGACGTATTGTATAGATCCGTACAAGGTCTGAACCCACGAACCCTTATTATCTGAAGACTGCGCCACACATGCAGTTAACACAACACACATTATAATGTGTAGTTCTCGCGCATTTGATTGTTTATTAATAACAATTATTAATTATCATTGTGAACTGTGCCGTTAATCATATCTAGGTACATGTATTCATTAATAATTATCACACCTTTATCTCTAGGTATGTTAGAATTATATATATATATATATATATATATATATATATACGTATTTTACTAAAATATACATACAATCATAAATACTCTATATCAGTCCTACTTCCATATAGTTAATATAACATTACATTAAGTAAGTACTTATCTTACTCATACTAAATTACATTTCACATATTTCAGTTTAACACTGCAAATCATTCTATTAACACAATAGTCAGTCCATATATCGAGGTAAAGTGAATGTTTGTACGAATGGATGTTGAAGGATATTACAAAGAATGGGACGGGTAATGTGATATTAGTTAAATATGATGTTTAGGAGTTAGTTGGAGTATGTCATTGGTATACCAATTGGTATATTAATATCCTTCAACATCCATTCCTATATATATAGGTAAAGAAGGACATCATACGCAGAAAACGTGAAGCCATACATAATCTAATTTAATAATTATCACTATTACGTAATAATTATAAATACTTATACATTATAAGTATCGATAATATTTGTTATGTAATAATAGTGGTTACAGATTTTAAATATCCGTAACGAAAGTATTTAATTTGTAATATAATAATATCATGATAATAATACTATGATAATAAATATATATATATATATATACATTTACATTTATATAAGAATAATTATTATATTATCAGTATTAATAATATATACTCAAGCTGCGCACAAGACATAAGATCGTATTTATTATGATTAGCATGTATTATCATATTACCTTTAAGGAATTTATTATATATCATACATATATATACAATAATATATATATTATACGAATATGTATTTCAATGAGTATGTGTACATCTATTAGATATAAATTATCTATAGATGTATGTATACACTCACTTATATGTATACGTACAACGTACATCGTACAGTGTGCATTTACATAGGTAAACATGTACTAAATGGACGATAATATATTCTATTATAATTTATACTAAAACAAAGCATATTCAATTCCTAGTTTACTTTCTAACTACATATCAATTTCAAACATACACATTATTTCAAACTCATATAAAAGTAATAGCATTATATCTAACATACATTGTTATTAATATAACCACCAGAACTATTCAACGCGCAAACAAAAATAAATACAATATAGAAATTATTTTAATTGACATAACAAATTTCAAAATGTTCAATTTCATCATTATTGTCATGCATTATATTTATTGTTTTATTCAATTAAGTTGACCATATATGGCATATAAAGTTTATACGTTATTATTAATAATATAAAGCATATTGTTCGATACTTATAACTCCAATTTCACATTAGTGTATTATTATTGTTTAGTCACATTATTAGCATTGTTTTACACATTCTTGATTGATGACACTATCTGTATCAGGGGTCGCGCTAATGTGCAGACAATGCAAACATGGGAAGGCAATAATTTATTTGTGCAGTACATTTTTCAATTTTGATAAACAATATATGTATTATTCTAATTAATTTATATAAATTATTCCATTGAAAATTTCAAGTTGAAACCAGAATATCTGATATATATATATATATATATATATATATATATATATATATATATATATCTATAGATATTATAATTAAGATACACAGCATTATCTTACCGTACACACACACGTGCGCATAATAAGCTAGTATCATATCCTCTGTCGTTGTTTACATTATTATGAAATACCATTGCGAATGTAAACATGTCACGTGTCGTGCTACTCGTGCGTAATCTATTTATATATATATACACACATATATATATATATATATATATATATATATATATATATATATATATATTAATATGACATATATTTTAATAAATCGATATAAAATAATTAACCTATTTATATAAACTCGTCATTCATAATCTGTTTTTGTTGTTGATTAATTATATTATTCTATTTTTTATTAGCTCGTTAATTTACTAGATTAGAAT
The DNA here is from genome assembly GCA_964019155.1 of Osedax fenrisi. Lineage (NCBI taxonomy): Eukaryota > Metazoa > Annelida > Polychaeta > Sabellida > Siboglinidae > Osedax > Osedax fenrisi. Next base: position 100,449,078 of record OZ025240.1, on the reverse strand, counting down.
TCTAAAAATAAAAACCAGTATACGTCTAATATATAAATAATAATTGTTCACAGACAATAAAGTATTCTATTACGCCAGTTGCTAATTAATGATAGTAAATAAATCCACCACTACTTAAGTACCTCGACACATATAAGATGAATTATAGCGTATGAAAGGTAATTTCGTTTAGGTACGTCGTACACATGTGTACATCTAGCACGCATGCGCATAGGTAGGTAATGCAATAGGGGGCGTGGTTTAGAGATAACCCATATCTTCTTAATGGTATATGTGTTATCCAGTTGTTCTGTGACAATATATTATCTTATCGGATTATCATAAGACAATATTTATAATTACGAAAATAGCTAAGAATTGTCTTAGGGTAATATTAGAACAATTTATGTTATCAGAACTACTAGCCAAAGGAAATAATCAATACGTCATATTCAAAAATAAATGTAATTATCAGTAATTAATTGTAATATTCTACATCATATATTGGATGTATATACACAATTATATTTAGTAATGCACTTGCCCCTATAACCCATCATGGTCTACCACTAGTAAATTTATAATGTTTTGTAGGAAAGTTCAAATAGCTTTACAATGCCTCAGAATTCACATAATACCATCACTTTAATATACATACGTCTACATGAATTGTCGTGTCGCAGCTAATAGTTCAATAAACTTGTGCCCTAATTGTCCAGTAGTTGATTATCTATTTATTAGCTATTACTTTATACTAGTAGGTTAACCTATTAACTTTATCCTGGGTTATGTTTCACCGCTAGATAATCTTAAAACACTCTCCAGAGTTTACGGTGCTGTACCATTAGAAATTAAGGTACACAACATTTAAATCCTTATTATACCTTTTATAGGTAAACAAATTATTATTTTAGAGAAAATGTTCCCGTTTAAACAAAAGATTCAATCTTAGTAGCCTACTATATATTTAAAATATAAACTACAATTGTAAACTTTCTAGAAATGTTGTTAAATTAGTATATTTCTAACAGGAATAACAACTTATATTAGTATATTATATTATTATAACAATATATGCATAGTGAATATTCACCAATAATAATAATTGTATCTTTATTCACCCTATAGGGTGTATATACGTGTACATTAATGTTAACACGTGACACTAACCTATAGATCTCTAGAAATATTCTAGAACAAAGCGCGGTGATTGACAGGTGAACCACGAGGATGAAGCTGACATTAACGTTAACGCAGATGAGATTCACTCGTTGCAGAGAGGCTGAGGGTACACATTCCGTAGATCTGGACATTGTGCTCAAATAGATGGTCGGAGCCGCACCTGTGTTACGTCATAGGGGTGGGAGGTGTGAACAACTGTAACACGTAACGGTATCACGCGATAGAGCCTATATTAAAAAGTATAAATGTTAAACTCTTTAAAAGTAATATTTATAATATTTATAAAATCAAATATTTGTATTCATATTTATTTTATTATTAATAACATATACTTCTAATAAGTACAACTTATTAAATAATAAGAATTATTTTTAAAATTATTATTAGTAATATATATATATATATATATATATATATATCATGATTTATATATATATCCGAAGTTTATCTTATATTTATCTAAATACGGTTTAGTTAACACTTCTAATGAATATATAATCAATATATAATAACATATTATATATGGTATATATGCATATATATATATATATATATATATATATATATATATATATATATATATATATATGCTTATATATATCTAAATATATATGCTTATTTCATATTTTTCAAATAAACGAATGACATATCATCAAATGCATATTCATTTCATTTCATCAAGAGTTAGTAATTATAGCGAATAATCAGTAGGTATCATTATGTAATACACACTACTAAATTAGTTAAATTATTATCAATATTTACTAATATTAAGGACATAATAATCTACTATTATTATTATGTAATAGTACACTACACAATTAGTGCTGTTATGTATGCACCTCGCTTATTTTCGTATGAACAATATGTTATTTATAATATCACGCGTTATATTATTATATATCTATAAATAAAGCGTTCCTCATATAGAACATAGTTAATTATAAAGTATATCCTAGGGCTGTATACACACTACCTATAGGATAACGAATGTCTACATAGGGTACCTGTAGGTAATGAAACATGACCCGGATATGGTGTACAATACGGATACACAGTTGTAATACAAATAATAATGTGAACTCTTGTTTTAGATATATAAAGACAATCTTATCGCCACGGATACATCACGTGTTAGAGATAAACAACACATTATCAATACTGTATCACGTGACAGTTTCGCCCTCAATCAGTCGCTATTATCACGTGATAATTTAATTAATAGGAGATGGAGGAGGAGGCTGGAGGATGTGGTGGTGACGTCACATTATTTACGACGTCGGTGACTCATCACTCCGGAGCGCGCACACTCGCACCAGCCTCGCACGGCTAATTAATCATGCAGGTCGATAAATTATGTTTATCGACGAGGGAATGAATGACATGGTGAAAGTAGATATATATACTTCAAGGTTATGTCCTATACTTCACGTACTCGAGATGCTATCGTCATGTTCCATACTATTATTTTCTTGAATGCAAATATATAAGGAATATATATGTATACGTAAAGTCATTTATAATTTCATTATTCTCTAATCTGTGTAGTAATCTCTGATTAGGTTTGATTGACAGTATTCCCGCGTGACCGATACCAAAGATGTTACTAATTAAAGATGTAAAACTCACTACGAAACGTAATTAATGCTTATTCACTGCTGACAGTAATATCACTGAAATCACTGAAGTAGATTTAGGTTTAGCGTGTGTTTTATGCAACAATGTTTTCATTGCTCTATTGATTTAAATGTAATATAAATTATCGTTTACTGCCTCATATATATGTATATCAATTAAAACAAACATATCCTGTTTATTTGTTATATATTAGTAATGAACGCTTAGTTTTAATCATATTAATAATTATTTAAAATATATTATTTTACATTTTAAAAGTGTATAATATAATAATAATTTACATTATAACAAAAATATTGTTCAGAAAATTGAACCTATATAGGTGGCGCTGTTCATGTACAATATCGAATTACACCATTTGGTGTAAGTTTTATATATTTCCTTAGAAAATCCATCTTCTACTACATAATATACATATCTATACCCTCTTAAGCCTAAACCTGTCCTCTAAAGCCTCGCTTACACTAACAAATATAGCGCCAGATATCAGACTTTTAGAGACATATATCATCAGCTTCAAATTATTTCTTCAAATTATTATTATGTGCATCAAATCATTTGCCCGATATTTAGTAAATATGTTTTCTACAAACACCGTAACAATACCTCTACCCATATATGGACATAATATCTATTTCGGGATATTTCCTACGAAATATTACTCTATATATATACTTCTAGTTTCTTTGTAATTAACCTCTCAGATGTGTACAATGTGTACATATATTCACGTACACACGTAGCCCTACTGTAACTCCACTAGCTTCCTCTACACAGCTATATTAGTTTATATGAAGTGAACATAGGAACCTCTTACGTATACATCTATATCTACATCTACATCTACATCTACATCTACATCTACATCTACATCTACATCTACATCTACATCTACATCTACTTATCATCATTCACTATAATAACTAATAATGTGTATTGTGACTTGCATTTATAATAAGTTACCTCATGTATGCTATACTATTATATATTCATCATATTTGTCAATACAATAGTAATTATATATATATATATATATATATATATATATATATATATATACATAATATACTCTAGTACTATAATATACAAGTATATAGGTATATCTAATAGTCAGCTAGGTATGGACATATTGAGTCTAGTGGTCAGTATTAGCGGTAAATTGTCCGCAAAACCCGAGCGGTCACTAACCGATAACGAAAGTGAAGCTCCACATCACCAACACGTACCTAAGCAGGCGTTGTTTCCTGACCAGAGTGGACTGTTCCATCGGCCTACATATGCTGATGTACTGGACAGTGGTCAAGCCGAGCATCAGTAGCGCCGACACTACTGCCAGACTCTGAGCCGCGTACACTGACGTCATCAAGGTCGCTTGAAGGTCGCAGAACCGCTCCGGTCGGAAGAGTTCGGCACTTCCTCTGAACAATAGCATGTTGTCCGCGAACCAGATCAACACCGCGGACAGGATGTTAGCCACCGCTGCCAGTGGTCAGTGGTCAGATATATGTGGGTTACGTAATAGGTAGGTTTGTTATGTCACGTGACTCTGTGATCACGTGTTATCCAGTTATTATCGTTATCGTTATTATAACTCGTATTACAATTATTATTACATAAATGCTTATATTAATTTGTTAATATCGACAATTAAACATCATGATATTAGTTCTAAATGAATATTTATCGATATCACTGAATTTTACTAGTAATATCACTAAATTATAAATGAACACTCTCTAATGAATGCATTCATTCGAGTAGAAATAATTATACATAGTATAAACAAATGGATTTGGTATAATTATAAATAACATATTATTAATGATTGCAGTCTATTATATAATTACTATTTATACAGGATGTTACTAATAATTCACTTCTAATATCAACATTATTTATCGTTTATTAAATACTGAATTAATCTATATGTTATGTACGTATATGTATTATAAAGTATATTAATAATATATTATATAACATAAACTACAATATATGCACATGTATAATATAAATGATATTCAACCATATACATAGTTTACTCATAATTATACAGAAATAGCAATACTCATTTATAATTGTTACTTTATTGTATCTTTATGAGTAATTTATTACTATATATATATATATATATATATATATATATTCGTGTGTGTATATGTATTCGTCTGTATATATGTATATAGTTCATCTGTATTATCATCTGTAGATGTCAAACTATTGTAAGTTAATACACAAAATGTGTTCCAGATATTCACATAATAATAATTCTAATAAGTATATATTTTTGTATATATGCGCTAGTATTTTGTATATCCGCATTTATGTTTATACTTTGTGGTATTCTTATGAGCATGTATGCGGTAAGGTTGATTTTAGTGATTTATTTGAAGATTTTGAACACATAATAATTGTTGATAACAAAATCAAAAGTATACTACTCCTATTTAAATGCATTGTTTATGTTGACATTTATTTTAATTTTGTAAATTTCATTTGTATTTTATCGTAATGGATCTAGGTATATTTAATAACACCACTCTTGATCTCTTTAATACAAAGATAATGAGTAAACTTCATCCACATACATATGTTAATGTTTACCGTCATTTGCATTACTTATTACAACATTTAAAAAAGAAAATGAAGTTATTAAAGTAACAGCGAAATAAATAATTGGAATTTACTATTCGGATTCTTCGCCATACTATATTCTACTAATGTAAATCTTATTTATGTTCACAAAAATAGTTAATATTTTAGTTATCATGTTATTTGTATTTATTCATATATATTAATTTTATTTTATATGTCATGTTTATAATTATATATATACTAATTTAATTAATTAATTATGTCATAAAAAGTGATTTCAACACAGGTCAATATAATAATATTAAGTAGTCTGATAATTATTTAAATGTTTATGATACATATAATTATTTTTCTTAAATACTATATTCTTCTAATGCTTACTTGCTTATTTCGGGATTCTTTTTATTGATTCCCGGACAGTTATAGACTTCCAAATATCACGATTTATCATGGCCGCTCGTAGATCATTTTCTCTTAGACCGGTATCACGCTTCAGAGTCTGTATATAAGAATCAGGTGGACATCCTCGTCTTCTCTTCGTAAGCAATTGCCGGCAAACTTTAATCTTCTTATTCTTATCTTGTTCGATAATCTTTCTAGTTCTCCATAAAGTATTTCATTCTTAATGTTATTTGTCCAGTTAATATTTAAAACCATTCTCATTATTGTAGTATATGTTTTCTGATTTTGACATCTTTTTCGCTGCTATCTTTGCCCCGAGATATTTGAAATCTTCAAATCTTTTCAGGTATGTTCCATGGATAGTATTGATATCAAACTGTTGGTTGTTGTTGTATGACATGTACTTTGTCTTGTCTGTATTCATGTTTAGTCCTATAGATTGTTGCTGATAGGTCTACTCTTCTTAGCATATCCTCTGCTTCCTTGATACCATCATTAACTAAGGATATATCGTTCTCAAAGTCCATGTCGGTAACTAGTATGGGTGGTATCCTTCTGCTTTTTCTCTTCCTTAGTTGGAAAGCAAGCTTTTCTTCCCTTCCCATTAGAGATTTTCTTATTATATAGTCAATAACAATGACAAAGAACTATGGGGCAAGTGTGTCCTCTTGTAAAACACCAGCAAGAATACTGAATGTTTCCATCTCTTCGTCCGGTGTTATGACTCTTCTAATAGATAAAATTAATATATAGTTAATATTATCTAAGGTATCCCTAATTAAAATATTAGTTCTTGGATAATTAATTTAAATAATAAAATATAATTTCTATATATATAACAATTTTTTAAATAGTAGATAATTGTTAATAATTATTAAAATTATATAGAGCTATTTTTAAAAATTTATAATATGTGTATGCTAAAATATATAATCTTAAGATAAGGTAGAAAAAAATCTTAAAAGTTGTAAAGAAACCAACTCCAAAGAAAAATTTGTAATATATTAATTATTTTTAATTCAATTAAAGAAATGTCAATGTAGTTATAATTTATTATGCCAAATTGTTATATATAGTGATTAAATAATTGGCTTTTTATCGTATATAATATACATTTATTAAATATAACGAATCTGACAAAATTATGATAGGTCAACAAAAAATTATGAAAAATCCTAGAAATAACATTATTTTTTTATGCATTTTATAATATTCATACGCATTACCTATATTCTGAAAATGTTATTATATTAGCTAATTATAAATGTGAAAAATATACATATTTATATTTTTTGGTATTTTCATATCTATTCACAGGTTACATTTTACCAGGAAGACGCTAGTCCAATATTAACCCAAATTTAAAAAATGAGTGAATTTACTCAATACCAATATTTAAATGTATACCATTTAAAGGTCGAATCAATAACCACCAACATGTTTAAGTATACTTTTAGTGTATGATGCTAACCTAGATTAGAGAACAACGTATGGTAGAGAGAGCGTCGAGTGGAAGGGGCGTGGCATATAGACAACATAGCTACTAGGTTAGCTAACACTGCACATACGGCTAACACTGTACACACGGTTAGCCTCTTCCACGAGTAGTATCCCTATGTGTGTGACGCAATAATGGCGATAGTTAGGTGTGACTTAACGTTCTTATTACGCAATAGCGAAGTGACGTCATCGTTATCTGACGTAACTAGCTTGTTATGCAATGATTGGGTGATGTGGTTCTTTTGTTATGCAATATTTAAGTGATGTAATGTGCTTATTATGCAATACTTAAAGCAGGCTGAGTTAACATCGATCATCGATTATTAATATTCATATATATTATTAGAGTTTATAGTTAGTTCCAATTATCTCCAATTACATAATATAAGTTCTAAGATTATTTGAATGTCAACAATGTTTTTGTTGTAAAAATATAAAATATGTTAACACTAATAACCGAAATATAATGTTAATTGCAATATGGTTAGTTGATTCAAATAACATATTTGAATGTTAGTATATAATTATTTAAATATATACATATATATTTTCTGAAATAAAGATCAAATATCTATAGTCAATTGATTTTTAACGAGACTAGAGACATACCATGTTTTAGGACATCAAACTATGTAATAAAGCAATCCATCAGGTAGGTACTAACTGCTAGTTAAAGTAAATATAACTAAATATGATAGGTATTGTTATATTGTGTATAAATACCTATACTGGTACTTGTTACTTTATTGTTGACAAGTATATTACATGTAACATACTTTAACCATTAAGGGGCGTTGGTTTTATTTTTGTATCAACTATTATTTTACTTTAACATAACAACATACAATTATCTTTAAATTATTTTATGACGTTCAAAAGTAACTATAAGTGCTTTATTTATGAATTATAAACATACTCCTGTATACTATATAATACTTATTATTATGTCATAGTTATTATACATAACACTTTAGAAGCTTTCTCTCGGAATTTTGTTTACACAATTTATAATGTTTTAAAGATTATACCATTTATGAAATCCTTATAAATTTTCAGAATTTATAATTAATATGTAGATGATGTTATATAGGTACTTTTAAAAATATAAATGTATTGATTTAGTACACTAATGATAAAACCAAATCTAGTTTGGTCAAATAGATCAAAACTATTTTATTCTCTAATATAAATTGTTGAAATTATCAGTATATTTGTATAACAAACATATGCATAGATGTACCATTCTTAACAAATATAATTCAATAATTAAAATGTTATATCATTTTTCTGTCGTTATATCTTTTCTATCATGCTCTTCTGACAAAATCATACTTTTAAATTACTCTTATTTACAAAATAATAGATATCACCCTTAATAATTGTGGCGATAATAAGATTATGTTATTATATTATTAGTAATATAGTTAACTTCCGGTAACAAAAGCTCCCCATATCTCAAAACAATCGATATAAAAAAATATCTATATATTAAGATTATAATTATTAAATTAATTTATTAATTTATTATTAATATTTATACATGGGTGATTTTTATTCATGTAGGTATAAGAATAATTAGATATCATATTAACCATTTATCTCATAAACGTGTCTCGCGATTCTGACATATCGGGAGTTCACCGCATTACATAACTAGGCGTGCCTAAACAATGCCTACTGTTACGTCACTAACCTCGAAGAACACCTCTATCGTGTCGTCGTAATCCACACCGGATGCGGTCACTACCAGAAGTGACGTCAAGGAGGAGGAGGAGGACATGTTCCTTATCATATCCGATATAGCGACCTGAAGGTGTAGTGTAACGTTTGTAGTGGCCAATGTAGTGATCAGTGTAGTGGTTAGTGTAGTGGTCAGTGTAGTGGTCAGTGTAGTGGTCAGTGTAGTGGTCAGTGTAATGGTTAGTGTAGTAATCAGTAGTATTACCTAATATTACATCTACTGCGGTTTAACTGATATGATCGGTGATGTTATCAGTACATACTGCATCCACTATCGTATGTTGTATCAGGCCCGTATAGATACCGAGGTTATGTCCTGCGATATGTCCTTTTTTTGATCAGTGACCAGACAACTACGTAGTAACCTACAATATAATAGTGGCGATAGTAGTGAGATAGGTAGTGATACCGGTGGTAGTAGTGATAAAGGTATACCATTACTACTATAGTTAGAGTAAGGATAATGGATGTATTGAAGGCAGGTAAGGATGCGTACGCCATACGTCGTACGTTAAGGTGGAGTGAAATATATGTTTTTTCGAAAATTGATATTGACTGGTTACGGTTAATAAGAGGAAGTACTTATAAGTATAAATCTGAAGTTTTGTTTAAAACTGACACCTGCAAGGTATTACGATATCACCTAGAAGTTTAACATGGGGTAGATAGCATGTTTTAACATTGAGGACATAGGAATCAAATTCAATCGATTTTTTTTGAACGTATACATTATTCAAATGTAATGAAAGTGAAGTATATGGTTAATAAGCATGACTATAGCAGTATTTAACAACAAAAAAATTGAAAAAAAAATAATATTTCTATTTTTCCTAGTAAATCTAGGAATAATATTTATAAATAATAATTTAATTAATTAATTAATAAAAATTGTTTTGACTTATTTTTATATATTATTTTATAAGTTCCAAGTTAACAAGTATTGGAGGACCCATATTCAGTTGAATGATCACTCTTAACGTACGTCGTACGTTAAGGGTGATCATAGAAAGAATTTTTTTTTGGACACATCGCATCTTATATCTATTAAATTCTAAGAATATATGTATACTTCAAATTTTTTTGAGTCATTTTTTACGACACGACATACTGTCAATCTTTTTTTTAGTCATTTTTTACGATTTTTTACATGTACTGTGAATTCCAAGAAATTTCCAAGAATTTTTTTTTTTAATTCAATTTTTTATATTTTCTATTTCATTATTATAAAATAAATAGTGTGTTAAAATTTGATAACAAATTATTCATTACAAAGGTTTCAAATACTTATTTTTTTATAATTTATTTTTTACATAGCAATATTTGTATCTAACTACATGTTAAACTTCACGAGGCTGTCGTGTGACCTTAGATTAATAAAAATAAAATAAAATGTGTGTGCTTCATTTTATGGGTATTTTTATTAAGAAAAACATAGTCCAATGTTAATCTGTTAATTTTCAATTTACTATGATCGCCCTTAAGTGGATCCCGCACATTTAAAGTGATGATAATTTATTATTTTTTATATATTTTTTTATTGCATAATAATACTTATTGTAGTGTTTTTTAGTATATGTAAAAAAATTAGACATGAATTCAGTCTAGAAATGACATAAACATGTGTTTTATGACGATAAGATAATGCTATATTATATACTATTCAATATTACATTTTTATGCTGTCAAACTTTCAAACGCTGTTTTCCAGAATAATTATTTCGTGCTAGGTATGTGCATTCAAAAATATAGAATATAAAAACTATTATAATTATAATATTATTTTTTTGTGCTTTATTAATTTAATTATGTGAATAGTAAAATAGAGAGATACTTAATAAAATGTATAGAATTCATTGTATAAAATGATAATTTCTATAGAAATACCATCATTTTAGTATAGATAATTTTTAATTTAGATATATATAATATAATAAATAATAATATTAAAATTAACTTTTATTTTCCCATGCATGTATATGTTATGAATACATTACAAAAAAAATTAGGTCAATTGAATGAATATAATATCAGTTCTATTTTTGTTAGTGTACCTATGTTTTTCCTATCTATTTATACACGATATAGGCAAATTGCGTGTTATGTGCTGCGGGATCCCCTTAACGTACGACCTACGTATGTGTGTGAGCGCGCACACACGCGCACACAGGCGCGCGTATGCCTCGCGTGCTGATCTGTTAATGCCTTCTTAAGTTAGGCGTGTCATTATTAAATATTACATAATTATTGTTTTCGTAAATCAATATAATTATTCGTATATTGATATATATATATATATATATATATATATATACTATTATTGTGTTAAACAAAGCTCATCACTTCACACCTCTTAACTAAGATATCATACATGATATTCCTATACGCGTGTTCGTAATTATATATAATCACGTGATTACATTATTATATATAGCACTATAGGGATCTATATATAGTAGACGTATTAACTCACACACAACGTATGTAGAATAGCCCTCGAGGTAGGAATTATCAGCATACATCACGTGTTATTAGTATAGGACAGGACATAATGTAAGTATAATGTAATGTTATGTAATATATATAACTTATATAGTTTATTAATAGATAATGTCACGTGCAATAAACACACTACACACGTGTATCACGTGGTGTACACATACATCACGTGCAATACACGTGTGTACATTGTAAAGGAGGTGTGACGTAATAATGATGATGCAACAGTTACGCAAGAGTTGTAATCTAATAAGAGAGGCATATAGTTTGAAGGCTTCACGGAATTATTTATAATCTTGCTTCATACATATATGTATTCATGCATGCATGTATATTTTCATACATGAATATATATATGAATATATTCATGTATGAATGTGTTCATGTATGCATGTGTTCATGTATTCATGCATGTGTATGTATATTTGTAAGTATATTTATATGTGTATACTTATGCATGTATCTTGATGTTATTTTAGTGAAATTGTTCCTATCATATCACTTATATATTTAGTATAGCATATTCTAATACACATAAACACACACACACACACACATAATACGAAAATAGACGTCATGTAATTAGTATAACGTGTTTCTGTGTATTTTTTAAATTCATATTTATATAAAGAGGTCTTATAAGTACCCTTAATTAACCCCTTCGTAAAAACCCTCTAAACTAAACTAAACTAAACTAAACCTATAAACTATAGTTATAATTGAATAAACTAGTGCAATGTTTGTGTATGTGATGTATAATAAGTGGGCGTGACCTAAACTGTTTACTGGAGACACGAAGTTACGCCTACTTTATACACACACTAATGTAACTATCTTAGTAAATGTTGAACTGTAACAGGTATATCTAACGATAACATGTCAATATCAGGGTGTCTTAAAACCCTGTGGTATACGAGCATACATATATATATATATATATATATATATATATATATATATATTTATCTACGTATATTGCAACTACACTATATAATGTAACTATATTTAATAAAGATTGTATTACAGTATACGTATAGATATACCTAACGGAAACATATCAATCTCATCGTATTGTCTTAAACCAACACAAACAAGCCTATATTTAATAATCCGTATTACGTACATTATCTATTGTTATATTACTAAACAATTTAAATCCGATCGTTATTTATTTAGCGAGATTAAATTCGTTATTAGTCACGTGTTCATTATTAAAACGAACAACCGTTATGACACCTATGGGCAATTCGGAACTATACATAATTAAAATTAACACATGTATATTTAAATCTGAAACTGTATATATATATAAGTCTTATATATGAGTCATTCATGTTCCAATTAGCATATATACCTACTATCTTTTTAGTAGATTAGTTATCAATATGTTGCACATTACGGCACTTAAGAGACGACAACGTGATATGAAATGACCTCAATAGGTCAATAGTTGACCTCTATATCCAAACGTTGCCGACATCCACTAGTAGGCACAATAGAAACACCATTAAATAACATAAGTGTCGATGTAGAATACACGTCCATAACTATAGTTATATATACATATAACTATGTCCATATAAGGAAGTATATAGTGCGATGCCTATATAAGGAAGATATCGATTGCATACTTTATTATCGGCCTCTCGTATATCCCCACTCTCCTCCGATGATAGCCTCTCCGCATCTGCATAATATACCCCATAGGGGGCAGAGTTAACGTAATAATGCCGTGTTACGTAATAAACGTTTATAACGTGACCACTAACCAGATATATTACGTCACGTGACCTATATTTAAGTCTATAACGTGGTGGTCTCCCTCTGACCATATTATCTGACCACACGACGCGACTGCTTGCGGTCAGGGTTATACTAAATCAATGTAACGTTCGGTGCACATGAGTCATACTTCAATAGTGGCCTTTTGTATGTTAAAGCAAGAATATAACACTTAAGCGAAATCGTGTAATTCGATTTTGTACACGAAACATGAACAGCGCCACCTATGAAAGTTGAATTTTCTCGCTTAAAAGTGTTGCGTATGATGTTTTTAAATGAGTAACTTTTGAAATGTAAAAAATATGTTTTTAATTATTATTTATATGATGAAAACTAAGAAATGTTCATTAAGATGTTCATTACTAATGTATAACAAATAAATATTGTATAATGGTGTTATACTCTATACATATTATTAGTAAAATCTAGTAAATCTATATTATATTGCAAGTAATTTACTATAACAATATTTATGTATGCGAAAGCATCAGACCTAAACCTATTTCAGTGATTTCGATACTATCGCTATTAGCGGCGCTATTAATTACGTTGCTCAGATAGGGAGTTTAAATATTTGATTCGTCAAATCTTTATTACCAGTGTAACGAATATCTTAGACCTACAACACTTCAATGTTAGCATCTAACCTTCAGTACTTACCTCAGTGGTAGCGGTGCTACAGTCATACGCACTTCGTAGATATTCATGTGTGAATTGTATATATATATATATATATATATATATATATATACCTTACCCTTACCAGGTCGAGCTCGCTCGGAATTAAACTACTAATATATATATATATATATATATGTGTGTGTAGTTATTCGTGTGTATATACATGTGTATGTATATGTGTAGTTTATAAAAACAGAATAAATATTATATTTTGTTCTATCATTCGATAATAAGTAACTTCTAGTATATTCTACAAATCATATGATTGATAATCTGTAGATCGTATACACATTGTAAAGTATTTACTGCATTACTTATACATCGTACAAGTCAAGTGATATTTCATTAATTATATATTTAGAATATCACTGTATATATATATATATACATACTAATCCTATATTGAAATTTACCTCATTACAATTTTATTATAATTTTATAATATTATAAATTATAGCATATAATATAGTGTATAATATATCGTATAATATCATGTACAATAGAGTGTAAATCAATCGCTCGCCTATTTTTTATTCGCTCTTACCAAACGTCAGTTAAAGTCAACATTTCATTTAAGAGAACTAATCCCGATATTGCTCTCCAATAATATAAATAATAACAGTTGCTAGTGGTTTTATAATGTGTATATATATCATATTATATATATATATATATACATGTATATATGTGTATATACATGTATATATGTGTCTATGTAAACAATACACGCTCTAGTGATATACGATTATTGATTATTGATTATTGATTATAATTTATGATTAAAAGATTAAAAGAATAAACGATAATTTCATATGTTAATTAATACGGGTACCATTGTATACACTATATATATAAATATATATATATATATATATATATATATATATATTGCTATACTGTACATTATACAATTGTACAATACATAATCATATAATCATATATTAATGGTATATAGTATAAACCTTTACACGGTATAAACAATGTACAATGCATATTTATAATACGATAAGTTACCGATAACAATATGGGTTGAATTTACCCATAATTGAATTTACCCCCGCTTTAAGCGTATTTATATATATATATATATATATATATATATATATATAAACCTCTTGATATATTATTATTAGTAACATGCGGTGAATAATATGTTTATAATAGAAACATACTTACGTATTAACTGTATCTATACTCCCCTCAATCTCTTTATATATATATATATATATATATATATATATATATATATATATATGTATGTATATATATGTGTGTATGTGTTTGGTGGATGAGTGGGTTTTGGTTATATTTGCTGCAATTCAATAAAGCGTTATACATATCAGGTATCCATTATGATAATTTACGATTAAAACACATTCTATATACTTATAATTCCTTTTGTTAATTAAAAATAATGATATTCACGTATTTAATTTATTTAGATAAGTTTATATATATGTGTGTGTGTGTGTGCGACGTATGTACGTATGTATGTATATTCGTTCGTGAGTATGTACATGCAATTGAATACACATGCATGTGTATACATGTAGGTTTTAATAGATTAATTATTTACAATATAAATCTATATATAGATAAATATATTCAGTTATGTCATGTTAAAAAATTACAAGCACATAAATTCGATATGTTATGATAATAAACTATAAATAGATATGTTATGTAATGTATTCTCTTTTCCACAGTGTTCTCAATGAAGGGGATGTCACAAATATAGTTTTGGTGAAAATAATGTTTAATTTAAAATTGTTTTTATTTCATAATACTACTCTGTATGTTTTTTAATATCCGTAAAAAAGTTTTCACGAAACAGCCTAGAAATGACTTATAAAGTGGTTTATATATTTTACATTATATATAATATATAATGTATTAATATATATTCAAATGCTGTTTTCTCTAAATAATTAATTCACATTATCAATGCATGTATACATGATAAATTATCTATTATAGCTATATTATTAATTTTGTTTATATTATACAATAACATGTGTTTATATATTCCCATAGATATATCAATAATATATTTCAATAATATTGTTTTCTAATAATCGTAAAAATGTAATTTATATATAATAAATGAAAATAAATAACAATTTAAAATAGTCATTTATATATTTACACAATAGGCTCTATATAATAAATATTATAAATATATGTCTATGCGGGTATTATTACATATATTGTAAATACAGTTCAAAAAATAGATTGATTCAATGAATAGAATTCTGAGCGCCAGACTATTAATAGAACATTCTTTTGTATTTATTGTTTTACGCGAATGTCAATATATGAATATAAGACGACATAATTATTATGGAACCATTGTATACATGTACAAATATAAATATATGTGTATATATATATATATATATATATACGTATATATATATATATATATATATATATATACGTATACATGCAAGTATACATCACTAACGTTAAGTGTAACAAGTCCGATGAATCACGTCCGATAGTTCCACTAAATGAATATAGGGGGAGCTACGAGGGGAGGATACGATAACATACATCGTGTGCGATAACTTCCTAACCTGGAGTGCATATATCCTATACGATATCGATACACAGTAATAGCCGACTAAATATAACTACATAACTATAATAGATACATATATTATTGATATACTATAGTATAGCGCCTATAGGCGCTCTCACTTCAACCCTCTCTCTCTCTGATAAGTGGATGTTACGCGAACCTCGTCTCGTAAAGGTGACGTCACCGGTAATGAGGACATATCGCCGACTTCGGTAAGGACATATACTTGTCGCGCATATCCTCACGCGTATCCTCATATAGCATCTGCAGATACAATACAAACGAATGGGTTTGCGCGTTATCTGACTGTGTTATCTTACAGATTTTCGCCCATCGCTCGTTCGCCTACTCCAAGAGGCAGTACACCACCAATAGTCGGATGTTACATAATATATCGAAATGACGTAAGATGTGACGTAATATGTGATGTTTATATGAAGTAATATATGCGACGTGTATCGATATATTCGTTTGACATCTTTTCGGTGTAAAAGCGTTTTTAGCATTAGAAATCACGTCATTTATATTAAATATTTAAATATTATTTGATTAAATATAGATGGTCTAGGCATGAATGTATGTAGGTTATTTTGCGCGTATATAAAAACGTATATATAGCATGTAATTGTATATTAATATATCTTAATTAAAATATAGGTCGATATATTATAAAATATATTTTAAATTATATAAATAGTTATTTATTTTATATGTCGATATATTATAATATACTATATATAATCATGTATAACATATGTAAGTCACGTACTTTATAATAATGAGTGCTGCTAATTTAAACAATGAAAACGAAATTACCTCTAGCTCCATCTTATCCTCCAGTCTCCTGTGTTATCTTCTCACTCGGTTATCTTTACACCGATGTTTGCGTATTGTCCTACGCGTATTGCATACCGTCACATACATATACACACTCACACACACACACATACACATACGCGCATACCTATAAACACATACACGTGATGCTTGCTTAACGTACTAAGCTCTAACGAATGTACTATATATATATTTCTAAGGAGATTAGTACACCTATGGATGTACATTGTACCCCTGAGGACGTACAATGTGTACAACGTGCGCAATGTGTACAATGTGTACGTACACCGAACGAAGTATCATAACTTCAGCCTACTGGAGATTTAACAAACCGGATGTTATCGTATTAGCACGTGATCTTAAGCCGACGCCATACATTTAGGCCGCAGCTTAACGCTTATACACGATACTATATGATTATAGTCACGTGTTTTATAGATCGAACGTAATAGATTATGTAACACGTTACGTAATACGTTAATAGTCACGTGACGGATGTTATGATTTGTATAGCTAACCGCTTTATCAGATAACTTATAGTTAGTACATTATGAAATACCATAGCTTTATATGTTATTTATTGTGTAGTCTGTGAACAGAATCTATCATATATAGAACTATAGTTCTATATATAGTTCCTCTAATTTGAAATCATTGTTTTACTTCCATATTATAAATGTATACCTACATATAGTAAATATAAATATATAATAATGTACATGTATATATATATACATATATATATATATATATATATATATATATATATATATATATAGATATATATAAATAGTTATATACAAATAATAATATTTATATAATTATAAAATAAATCAGACCATAAGTTAATGATTATTTATTTTATAAGTTCATCTATATTTACATGAAAGTCTATTTATTTAAGATCATGAAACTACTTTTATAAAGTCATATTACATTTTCAAAAAGTATCATGATTATTATTAGAACGGATTCGGGTTATTTCAATTCGTAGCAATGCATTAAATGTCTCAGAGTAACAAATTCATAAGTATAGATCTTATCGATTATCAGTTACGACTACTTCTACATGAGATAATCGTGGGTAGTTATCATAGTTTTACAAACACACATAAGCGCATATAAGATAAGCAATCACCTGAACCCCGATACTGTACTACGAGCCACATATCGATATTAGGGCATAGTGATAGCCTTATGATTGTATGTGGTTATTGTGTATTGCGATCCAACAAAACCGTATATTATTTAGATATAACAATTACACATTTTAATATTTGTTTATATTTAATGGAAATTAACCACATCCCATTTTATAAAATTATGTTATCGATTATATATTTTTGTTCAATTTACATATTTATAGCTTTATATATACATATATAAAATGTATACAGTTATAGGTATATAGGTTGAAAATCTAAACGAAAAAATTGAAGTATGTACTAATTTAACGAATACGTTCATAATATAAAGGTAAGTATGATATTGAGGAGATATTTACCATGATGATATACATATCTATAAAGCAAACATTTAGGCTAATTATATATTTATATTCATTTTATACATTATTAAAATCTATAATTATTATAAATCTAACATAAGTTCAATTTAAATTGTATTTTAATTACTACTCTATCAGATGGCTATGCAATGTTAGAGGGAATCAACTTGTTTGCATCAACAACACATATTATCACTCATCTTATAAGGTAGTCTTTATCCATTCGCTTATATTGTCCATCCACTTTTCCTCTTTTCCGATATCATACCATTAGTTAGATTTATTATTTTTACTAATATGAATTAATTAAACAAGCCTACACTAACTTAATATTCGATAAAGAACTTTCGAGAAGGTCCAATATTCAGTATGCTATATAAATACAAAATAGGCATATAATTTATTGCATGTTCTAATATTTTTAATAAATGAAATACATATTCTAAAAAGTAATATTTTAGAACTAAATAAATATAAAATTTATTAAAAAACCGACTTTAAGAATGCATTATAATGAATCACTAATAATTATTAGTGGACCACATTCCATCGTGTATATGGCATTACAAGGAATCACGAGAGCTGCGTTGACCACTACTGATATTAGTTGCGTATACGTATATACCTATAGGTGATGTTCGATGACCAGATCCGGTCATTTTAATCAGCTCTCGTAATATACGTGTATAAGTGTACGTAGGTGTATATTAGTGTGGGCATGTATATATATATATATATATATATACATATATATATCATATATAAATATCCTACACAAATGTAAAATATTTAATGTTAAAGTTCGGTGAAATAACATTTGATTGACTAGATTGACATTTGATTGTTTCGATCAATATTTATAATATAAGTATAATTATTTCAATGAACGTATGCATATATATAAATATATATTCATGAATAAATACATTTGAAGACATATACGATTAGTAATACAGTTAACAATAAGCTATGAAGATAACACGACGTGTATAGTGCCTATAATTAGGTTCGCGAGATTGCGTTGTTATCTCCCGCTGTAATCACAGAGTCAGACAGGAGTGTACGATAACGATACTTCCACACTTTTACTTTCACCTGGTGTCGCCACTTGCGTCTTGTTACGTAAACTGTGGAATCCGATTCGTCGAGATCTGAACCTGGCGACGCCCCCTTCTGAAGTTGTAGGAGGCGGGCGTCCACACCAACGTAACCGTCTCCATAGCAACACGCTTCCTTGACGCACCTCCAACGTACGCACTCCGTACACGAGCGGGTCCGTGCACATCTTCACGTAGGGAGTGGCGGACATCACGTGTATGAGGGCCGGTGACACACGCAACCAACCGTTGTACGATACCAGGTAGATCAACGAGTAGGGTAGGAATGTGGCGCACATCACCAGAAAGAGGGCGGCGGTTGTCCAGAACGCACGCCTCTCTTGTTTCGCGTCCACTTCGTAGTGGAATGCTGATAGGCGTTTCTTTAATCTGAGGGGCGGGGTTAACTGAATAACTGAATGCATCAATTAAGTAATGTCTTAATTATTAAAATCTATCAACTGCTACACAATCTAATTATCGATATATTATAAGCTAATGAATATTTCACTAAACTTACTCAATACTTACTATGCATAGCCTATACAACTGCATACCTACAAATATTTATATATAATGAATAGTTGATTATAATATGTATACGTATTAATATATGTTTAGAAAGTGCGTAATACATGAATTTCTTAGGGTTTCACAATGTATTTGGTCTCATATTTCTATGATAAGGATCACTATAGGAAGGTTTCGGGTTTAATTTGGTTTTGATACGGCTTTTAGTTATTATCTATATTTTACAGAATTCGTTATATCATATTTAATTTTTTTTTTAATATTAAATTTATTAAACTATGTATATTAATAAATATACAATAATGCATCAATCTTTTATAAATATATATTAAATGTATAACAAATTAAGTAGAATTTATATTTATCATTATTCATAATACATATATATATATATATATATATATATATACGGGAATATCAATATCAAGTTTATTTTTATTTAGATGTGTCGCAGTTCAAATAAGAATAGCAATAAAATACATAGTACACAATCGCCTGAGGTTTATATATGACTCTATAGAGTATATATTAACTAATGGTCTTAGTCTTACTTATACATTTGAAACCGATTATGAATAGATGTAACATACTATTAACATAACATCGTCTCTAATCGGTTACATATTTCATAACTTGGAAAGATAATTTCTATTTCGTGAAAAAACGAAATATGAACTTAAAACGGAACATGTACAATATTTCAAAATAACTTGTTATAAGTTTACGTTTATACTATGGTTACTCTATTATTATAGATAGTGCATATTCATAATATATATATATATATATTATATAATATATAATAATTAATAACTATATTGAATGTTGAATACCAGGGTTAAATATTTACTATAATATATCAATGTTGCCATCATATAGTTTACAATTTTTATTTAAAACATACACATAATAAACCAATACATTATTTAGTAAACTACTAATATTATATAGCAAGGACTTTTAATAACATAGAGTATCACGTGACTTGTGATTAAATAGGCGCATGCGCAATAATATGGAATATATGTGTGTTTGTGTGGTAATGTTGACGTATATGTTCGTATATATATATATATATATTTGCAGATGATGACGTAATAGAAATGATTTCTGATGAGACCTAGATCATGAGAACAATCGTCACTTATACATCGATAAATATGCACACATATACGCGTGTATATTTATATATATATATATATATATATATATATATATAAATTACTAGAGTAGTACATTAGCCTTGAGTGGACTAAAGTGCGTGATGCTTAATGTCACATGACAATCAGCAGCAATATATACATTTTCGTACGTTAGTCCATGGACATAATGTGAACATAATGACAGGTTATAATTATCAACTAACACAGCTTTATTTTGTAGGTAAATTTATATATATATATATATATATATACAAATAACACGTGCATATATATATATATTAACAGACTACTAGAACATTACTAAATAAACATGGAATCAGCACTAAAGTAGGTCACGTGTAACACATGATGACCACGTGATGAAATAATAGCAGCGAGAGTTAACACGTGATGACTTAATGTATACGGTTGAGTTGAGGATATTAGGATATAAGAAGATTTTAATATCCGAGCAACCAGGAATTGGCGAAAGAATACTATTCGAGTGGTTGAGAGTTTCTACTATTAATTATCGATCTTTAACATACTTCACCTAGCGACTCGCCTAGTTTACTAATAAAAGTGATGATACTTAATTATAATGGTTGCTTAATTTATTCTTTAATTTACATATTAATAGGTTAGATATATATATATATATATATATATATATATATATTTATTTATTTATGTTTCACATACATGATTTTCCAAATATATCTCATTTAAACCAGTACTTTATATATATATATATATATATATATATATATATGATATGAATATTATTGTTTCTAGTAATACTATATCTGATCTAAGTGAGTTAATGAATAGTGAATTAAAAAAGTTTTTATATTGGTTAGCAATAAACAAATTGATACTGAATATTGATGTATTTACATAATTTTTAATATATGGAATATTCACTTGTAATACATTACTAATTTTTCTCAATGACATTATAATTAAACATGTATTAACTTATACTTTTTTTCGTAGTTTATATAGATGAGAAGATAGACTGGAAACAAAAATATGAATATGTGACTTCGAAACTGTGTAGAGTTATTGGTATAATACAAACATTAAATAATAGCTAATTTCAATACTATGATTTTTATTTTTAAATCATTATTTATGTCTCCTCTAAACTATTGTTCTCATATATGAGGTAATACTTTTGAATCAAATAAAGATTATATCTCAAATTTTACAGGAAAGAGCATTACAATGCATTCTATTAAATAAACATATTAATATTCATGATTTGATGCATACGCATTTTATTTTTAAATTGTATGATATTAAATTTAATTCTCTAACATTTATACATAGCTATATATATAACACTTATACCTAGAGGTGTTATAATAAATGTCCTATTAATTTAAAATTAATGTATTGAAAATAAAAATTATTGTAATATATTTGTTATAAAGGCATCTAGAACTAGAACTTCTAGAAACTCATTTCGTTTAACAAATATTGGTACAAAGTACTTGAATAATCTTCCAAATTCGTTAATTATCATTTATTATTTAATATTATTTTGAAACATTTCAAAAAAATATACATTTAATTTTAATTTTAATCTTAGTTTTTTCTATTTTATTTACATATTTTAATGTTTTTTTATTATATGATATATTAGAAATTAATTATAATGGCGTTTAGATATTATAATATTTTAGGACATTTTTTATCAATAATTTGATCATCCACAAATAATGACTTTATTAGATATTATAATATTATAGGACATTTATTATCAATAATTTCTTTAGAAAATAATGTGATCATCCACAAATAATGACTTTATTAGATATTCTTAAATAAAATAAATAGTATATGTACCTATACATTTTAGTATTCTAATTCATTTATATAAATTAAAATATATTAATTAAATATATTATTTAGTTATTGTAAAAAAATACTCGCGATAAATATAAATTAATAATGTAGGAATCTTAGAAACCTACTAATCTGAAACAGATTAGTGTACGGCGTTTATCTATGTATATATCGTTTATTATTCTATATATATAGATTACTAATATTAACTATAATATATATTAACCATTATTATTAACTATAGTGTTTAAAGTTACATTACCTTAGTACAACGATTACTATAGCATGCATGCATGTAAAATAAGAACCCATTAGTAATATTAAGGACATTTATTCTATGTACAAGTGTCCTTCTGTTTATCTCAGTGAAGTTAAAGCTAACAATAAGATAAAACCGATATATCTAATAATGTATGCGTATACTCTATTCTATTAGAATATCATTATTAATTAAGATGTACATGTAGTAACAAGCGCACGTCTTATTATGATTAATAATCTCGTGAACTCGGTAGAGTGTGTATATAAATAATAAGGTAAACATATATAACTTATGTATTACATAATTATATATGTATATATAACTAATATATAACTTATATGTATATATATATATTATATGATTAGCTTAATTTAAAGAATACCAATGTGACAGATGCACTACCAGTATACATTATATATAAATTACTTGATCCTGATAAATATTAAAAAGATATTCTATAAATAGATGTTCTCCATTGCGTAACAAATATCAATAACGGAAAAGTACATATCGATAAGTGGGTGTTCTAATAATAAATATTGTAATATAGATCATATTATATCTATAGATAACTATATTTAATATCGATGTTGTAATCATATTATTATATAATAGTGCAAGATGTATACGTTAATATACAGATAGTATACTATGTGCACATTGTAAATGTATACCTATTGTGTACTTGTTTATGTAAACAAATATATGAAGTACATATTTAAAATGTTATATACATTAATAAAGAATATATAGTAATATATAACGAGTACATTGTTTTATACACATTTGATTAGAATTAAAATAGTTGACGTATTATAAATAATACTTATTAAAACCTATCACTAAAGTATATCTTTATACATAACTATACATAGATAACATATTGTTATTGTTATTTTAATTTGGTGGAGTCCTTTCATCCCATCCAGGAACTTAGATGAAGTTTTCACTTATAACCATATATGGCTCTAATGTCCCTTCGAAGCCGCTCTCATGTTAAGGCATCAATGGTTTTAACGAGAGCCGATCATTTATTTATACACAATTATATAAGATCACTTCTAAATAATATTTTAAGACCCATTTTATAAAATTAATTAATGGTCCGGACGAGGGTCGAACTCGTGTCCTACTGCTTGTGTGTCTGACGCCTTAACCACTGAGCCACACATGCAGTTAAAATATGTAAATTAATTTTATATCTATACGTATTTAAATAAAGTAGAAAATAGATACTTGTGCAGAAAACATCAGTGGTCGATCGTAGTTAAATATATAGGAATAATAGATGTGTTTTAAGAATTGTGACGTAATGATGTCGAGTGTTAGTGACGAGAAAGAGGAGTGGATAGGGGAGGAAAATCTATATATATGGGTGGATATGGACCGAGTAACATTGGGGGTAAATAGACATTTATGTATGGTATGAATACTATTGGTATTAATGGAGAATGTTATTATATAAGAATATGACAATGAAGAGATGAGTTAAGCGAAGTAGTTTGGGTTGTGATAGTGATCGTTTTGTATACACTATTATATTTGTGGGAGGAGCTAGGAGTTAGTAAGGAAGGAGGTATGTTACATGGGCATGAAATAATATGCTGAGAGAGAATATACGATTGGACTATAATTGTGTAAAGATAACGGTCTATAAGCATGTTGTCATCATGAAATGCATTATAGCTTACACATGATGATATATAGGATGAGAATAAATATAGAGTGATCGACCCAAAATATCTACAGAAGGTGATTAGTAAGAATTAGGTAGTTAAGCATGTAAATAGAGGAGGAGGAGGAGGAGGAGGAGGAGGAGAGGTCTTTATATAATATTATAAAACTAAATATACTAGGTAATATTGTTGATTAACATATTTTACATACGTATAGAATATAAATATTAATTAATATCGAAAATAGAGGTCTACTATGTTATAATGTTAAGTGAAAATAAAACGATTACTAAAATTAAAAAATATAATATAATTATAAATATATTTAAAGGATATTAGAGACATTTGTTTATATAAGTAAAAACGTTATCTATAGATAAAAATTATCAAAATTTATCAAAATAACTACTTATGTATTATTAGTATTGATATTATTATAAGTTATAAGATAACTTATAAGTTCATATATTGTATACAATAAATTTATCAAAATAACAATAATAATATCAATAATAATAATACATAAGTTGTTATTTTGTAAATTTTTTATATACCGTATATGAACTTAGATAACGTTTTTACTTGTATAAATAAATGACTATACTATCCTTTCGAAACCGCTATCATATTAGGATATTCGTGCTTTAACTAAATATGATTATTTGTATATATAATTATATAATATAACTTCTAATATTATTATGAGACGTATTGTATAGATCCGTACAAGGATAGACCTCACGAACCCTTATTATCTGAAGACTGCGCCACACATGCAGTTAACACAACACACATTATAATGTGTAGTTCTCGCGCATTTGATTGTTCTGGTATGGATTACTTTAGCGGGGCTGTTTATTAATAACAATTATTAATTATCATTGTGAACTGGGCCGTTAATAATATCTATGTACATGTGTTCATTAATAATTATCACACCTTTATCTCTAGGCATGTCGGAATTATATATATATACGTATTTTACTCTAATATATACATACAATAATAAATACACTAGATCAGCACTTCCACATAGATAGTATAACATTTCATGAAATAATTAATTATCTTTATTATGCAAAATACATTTCACATTTTTCTGTTTGAGACTGAAAATCATATTATTAAAACAATAGCAAGTCCATGTATCGAGGTGAAATTAATGTTTGCATTTAAGTAAATACGCAATCAGTAGTTTCTTAAAGTTAAAGTTTATGATTTCATATGCATGGATGTGGAAAGAATGTTACAATGTATGGGATAAATAATGTGGTAATATTAGTTAAATGTGATGTTAAGGAAGAAGTTGGAGTATGTCCTTAGTATAGGTAAAGAAGGACATAGGTTATAACGTGTGCCATACATAATCTAATTTAATAATTCTCACTATTACGTAATAATTATAAATACTTATACATTATAAATATCGATAATATGTGTTATGTTATAATAGTGGTAATAGATTATAAATGTCAAGTATTTAGTTTGTAATATAATAATACAATGATAAATATAAATATAAATATAAATTTATTAAAAAAAATATATATAAATCCATTTATATTTATATAAGAGTTATTATAATATTATCAGTATTAATAATATACACTCAAGCTGCGCACATATATAAGATCGTATTTATTATGATTAGCATGTATTATCATATTACCTTTAAGGAATTTATTATATATCATATATATATATATATATATATATATACAATAATATATATATTATACGAATATGTATTTCAATGAGTATGTGTACATCTATTAGATATAAATTATCTATAGATGTATGTATACACTCACTTATATGTATACGTACAACGTACATCGTACAGTGTGCATTTACATAGGTAAACATGTACTAAATGGATGATAATATATTCTATTCTAATTTATACTAAAACAAAGCATATTTAAACCCTAGTTTTCTTTCTAACTACATATCAATTGCAAACATACACATTATTCCAAACTCATATAAAAGTAATATTATATCTAACATTGTTATTAAAATAACAACCAGAACTTTTCAACGCGCAAACAAAAATAAATACAATATAGAAATTATTTTAATTTTCAATTTCATCATTATTGTCATGTATTATATTTATTGTTTTATTAAATTTAGTTTACCATATAAGGTATGTAAAGTATATTTCATTATTACTAATAAATAATGTATATAAAGCATATTGTTCGATAAGTATAACTCCGATTTCACCTTATAGTATTAATATTGTTTAGTCACATTATTAGCATTGTTTTACACATTATTGATTGATGACACTATATGTATCAGGGGTCGCGCTAATGTGCAGACAATGCAAAAATGGGAAGTCAATAATTTATTTGTGTAATACATTTTTCAATTTTGATCAACAATATTTGTATTATTCTTATTAATTTATATAAATTATTCCATCGAAAATTTCAAGTTGAAACCAGAATATCTGGTATATATATATATTACATATAAATATCTATAGATATTATAATAAAGATACATACCATTATCTTACCTTATATAGATACACATATGCATAATAAGCTAGTATCATATCCTCTGTCGTTGTTTACATTATTATGAAATACCATTGTGAATGTAAACATGTCACGTGTCGTGATACTCATGCGTAATCTATTTGTATATATATATATATATATATATATTAATATGACATATATTTTAATAAATCGATATAAAATAATTAACCTATTTATATAAACTCGTCATTCATAATCTGTTTTTTTTCTGTTTGTATTAATTATATTATTCTATTTTTTATAAGCTCGTTAATTTACTAGATTATAATTCTAAAAATAAAAACAAGTATATGTCTAATATATAAATAATAATTGTTCACAGACAATAAAGTATTCTATTAGGTACGTCAGTAAGAAGTTGCTAATTAATGATAGTAAATAAATACACCACTACTTGAGTACCTCGACACATATAAGATGAATGATGACGTATGAAAGATAATGTCGTTTAGGTACGTCGTACACCTGTGTACATCTAGCACGCATGCGCATAGGTAGGTAATGCAATAGGGGGCGTGGTTTAGAGCTAACCCATATCTTCTTAAGGTTTATGTGTAATCTAGTTGTTCTGAGACAATACATTATCTTATCGGATTATCATAAGATAATATTTATAATTACGAAAATAGCTAAGGATTGTCTTAGGGTAATCTTAGAACAAAGCTTTATCAGAACTAC
The DNA here is from genome assembly GCA_964019155.1 of Osedax fenrisi. Classification (NCBI taxonomy): domain Eukaryota; kingdom Metazoa; phylum Annelida; class Polychaeta; order Sabellida; family Siboglinidae; genus Osedax; species Osedax fenrisi. The sequence goes on along the minus strand of OZ025240.1, from coordinate 100,420,372 downwards.
TAGTCAAAGGAAATAATCAATACGTCATATTCAAAAATAAATGTAATTATCAGTAATTAATTTAAATATTCTACAACATATATTGGATGTATATACACAATTATCTTTAGTAATGCACTTGCCCCTATACCCCATCCTGGTCTACCTATAGTAGATGTATAATGTTTTGAATGGAATATCAAATATCGTTACAATGTTGCAAGTGAAAGGAGATAAGATAAAGAGCCTGAATGTAGTGTTATAAAACTATGAAGATATCATCAATATGGAATGCATTACCGAGTGGACAAAATTAGAAATAGATAATAAAATCTAAAAATTATAAATGAATTGAAAATAAGTATTGTAGAATATTAATATAATAGGTTTCTCACGAGTTTATATATATTACATTAGTCGCGAGGTTTACATTATATCATATTATTATACGCTGATTATGATAAGTTCACAACATTTAAATCGTTATTGTACCTTTTATAGTTAACAAATTTATTATTTTAGAGAACATGTACCCGTTTAAACAAAAGATTCAATCTTGCTAGCCTAGTATATATTTAAAATATAAGCTACAATTATACATTTCTAGATATGTTGTCAAATGTATACATTTTATATATAATAGTACCATACTAACAGGAATAACAAATTATATTATTATATTATATTATTGTAACAATATATTCATAGTGAATATTAACCAATAATAATTGTATCTTTATTCACCCTATAGGGTGTATATACGTGTACATTAATGTTAACACGTGACACTAACCTATAGATCTCTAGGAATATTCTAGAACAAAGCGCCGTGATTGACAGGTGAACCACGAGGATGAAGCTGACATTAACGTTAACGCAGATGAGATTCACTCGTTGCAGAGAGGCTACAAGAGAGGGTACACATTCCGTAGATCTGGACATTGTGCTCAAATAGATGGTCGGAGCCGCACCTGTGTTACGTCATAGGGGTGGGAGGTGTGAACAACTGTAACACATAACGGTATCACGCGATAGAGCCTATATTAAAAAGTATAAATGTTAAACTCTTTAAAAGTAATATTAATCAAATATTTGTATTCATATTTATTTTATTATTAATAACATATACTTCTAATAAGTACAACTTATTAAATAATAAGAATTCTTTTTAAAATTATTATTAGTAATATATATATATATATATATATATATATATATCATGTTTTATATATATATATATCCGAAGTTTATCTTATATTTATCTAAATACGGTTCAGTTAACACTTCTAATGAATATATAATCAATATATAATAACATATTATATATGGTATATATGCATATATATATATATATTATATATATATATATATATATATATATATATGATTATATATGTCTAAATATATATGCTTATTTCATATTTTTCAAATAAACGAATGACATATCATCAAATGCATATTCATTTCATTTCATCAAGAGTTAGTAATTATAGCGAATAATCAGTAGGTATCATTATGTAATACACACTACTAAATTAGTTAAATTATTATCAATATTTACTAATATTACGGACTTAATAATTACTATTATTATTATGTAATAGTACACTACACAATTAGTGCCGTTATGTATGCACCTCGCTTATTTTCGTATGAACAATATGTTATTTATAATATTACGCGTTATATTATTATATATCTATAAATAAAGCGTTCCTCATATAGAATATAATTAATTATAAAATATATCCTAGGGCAGTATACACACTACATATATGATAATGAATGTCTACATAGGGTACCTGTAGGCAATGAAACACGACCCGGATATTGTGTACAAGTAGTAATACAAATAATAATGTGAACTATTGTTATAGATATATAAAGACAATCTTATCGCCACGGATACATCACGTGTTAGAGATAAACAACACGATATCAATAATGTATCACGTGACAGTTTCGCCCTCAATCAGTGGCTATTATCACGTGATAATTTAATTAATAGGAGATGGAGGAGGAGGAGGATGGAGGATGTGGTGGTGACGTCACGTTATTTACGACGTCGGTGACTCATCACTCCGGAGTGCGCACACTCGCACCAACCTCGCACCGCTAATTAATCATGCAGGTCGATAAATGATGTCTATCGACGAGGGAATGAATGACATGGTGAAAGTAGATATATATATACTTCAAGGGTATGTCCTATACTTCACGTCTTCGAGATGCTATCGTCATGTTCCATACTATTATTTTCTTTAATACAAATATATAAGGAATATATATGTATACGTAAAGTTATTTACAATTTCATTATTCTCTAATCTGTGTAGTAATCTCTGATTAGGTTTGATTGACAGTATTCCCGCGTGACCGATACCAAAGATGTTACTAAGTAAAGATGTAAAACTCACTACGAAACGTAATTAATGCCTATATCCCTCCACTGCTGACAGTAATATCACTGAAATCACTGAAGTAGATTTAGGTTTAGCGTGTTTTTATGCAACAATGTTTTCATTGCTCTATTGATTTAAATGCAATATAAATTATCGTTTACTGCCTCATATATATGTATATCAATATATGTAAAACAAACATATCCTGTTTATTTTTTATATATTAGTAATGAACACTTAGTTTTCATCATACTAATAATTATTTAAAATATATTATTTTACATTTTAAAAGTATATAATATAATAATAATTTACATTATAACAAAAATATTGTTCAGAAAATTGAACCTATATAGGTGGCGCTGTTCATGTACAATATCGAATTACACCATTTGGTGTAAGTTTTATACATTTCCTTATAAATTCCATCTTCTACTACATAATATACATATCTATACCCTTTTAAGCCTAAACCTGTCCTCTAAAGCCTAGTTTACACTAACAAATATAGCGCCCGATATCAGACTTTTAGAGACATATATCATCAGCTTCATATTATTTCTTCAAATTATTATTATGTGCATCAAATCATTTGCCCGATATTTAGTAAATATGTTTTCTACAAACACCGTAACAATACCTCTCCCATATATGGACATAACATCTATTTCGGGATATTTCCTATGAAATATTACTCTATATATATACTTCTAGTTTCTTTGTAATTAACCTCTCAGATGTGTACAATGTGTACATATATTCACGTACACACGTAGCCCTACTGTAACTCCAGTAGCTTCCTCTACACAGCTATATTAGTTTATATGAAGTGAACATAGGAACCTCTTACGTATACATCTATATCTACATCTACATCTACATCTACATCTACATCTATATCTACATCTACATCTAAATCTACATCTACATCTACATCTACATCTACATATACATCTACATCTACATCTACATCTACATCTACATCTACATCTACTTATCATCATTCACTATAATAACTAATAATGTGTATTGTGACTTGTATTTATAATAAGTTACCTCATGTATGCTATACTATTATATATTCATCATATTTGTCAATACAATAGTAATTATATGTATATATATATATATATATATATATATATATACATAATATACTCTAGTACTATAATATACAAGTATATAGGTATATCTAATAGTCAGCTTAGCTAATAAAATAGATTGCATTTGTATATACACTATTGTGAGCTAGGTATGGACATATTTAGGCTAGTGGTCAGTGTATCGGTAAGTCTAATTGTCCGCAAAACCCGAGCGGTCACTAACCGATAACGAAAGTGAAGCTCCACGTCACCAGCACGTACCTAAGCAGGCGTTGTTTCCTGACCAGAGTGGACTGTTCCATCGGCCTACATATGCTGATGTACTGGACAGTGGTCAAGCCGAGCATCAGTAGCGCCGACACTACTGCCAGACTCTGCGCCGCGTACACTGACGTCATCAAGGTCGCTTGAAGGTCGCAGAACCGCTCCGGTCGGAATAGTTCGGCACTTCCTCTGAACAATAGCATGTTGTCCGCGAACCAGATCAACAATGCGGACAGGATGTTAGCCACCGCTGCCAATGGTCAGTGGTCAGATATATGTGGGTTACGTAATGGGTAGGTTTGTTATGTCACGTGACTCTGTGATCACGTGTTATCTAGTTATTATCGTTATCGTTATTATAACTCTTATTACAATTATTATTACATAAATGCTTATATTAATTTGTTAATATCGACAATTAAACATCATGATATTAGTTCTAAATGAATATTTATCGATATCACTGAATTTTACTAGTAATATCACTAAATTATAAATGAACACTCTCTAATGAATGCATTCATTCGAGTAGAAATAATTATACATAGTATAAACAAATGGATTTGGTATAATTATAAATAACATATTATTAATGATTGCAGTCTATTATATAATTACTATTTATACCTTATGTTACTAATAATTCACTTCTAATATCAACATTATTTATCGTTTATTAAATACTGAATTAATCTATATGTTATATACGTATATGTACTATAAAGTATATTAATAATATATTATATAACATAAACTACAATATATACACATGTATAATATAAATGATATTCAACCATATACATAGTTTACTCATAATTATACAGAAATAGCAATACTCATTTATAATTGTTACTTTATTGTATCTTTATGAGTAATTTATTACTATATATATATATATATATATATATATATATATTCGTGTGTGTATATATATTCGTGTGTATATATGTATATAGTTCATCTTTATTAACATCTGCAGATGTCAAACTATTGTAAGTTAATACACAAAAGGTGTTCCAGATATTCACAGAAATAATAATTCTAATAAATATATATGTTTGTATATATGTGCTAGTATTTTTGTATATCCGCATTTATGTTTATACTTTATGTTATATTTATGAGCATGTATGCGGTAAGGTTGATTTTAGTGATTTCGTTGGAGGTTTTAAACAAATAATAATTTTTGATAACAAAATCGAAAGTATACTACTCATACATTAAATGCATTGTTTATGTTGACATTTATTTGAATTTTGTAAATTGCATTTGTATTTTATCATAATGAATCTAGGTATATTTAATAACACCACTCTTGATCTCTTTAATAAAAAGATAATGAGTAAACTTCATACACCTACATATGTTAATGTTTACCGTCATTTGCATTACTTATTACAACATTTAAAAAATAAAATGAAGCTATTAAAATAATAGCGAATATAATTGGAATTTACTATTCGGATACTTCGCCATACTATATTCTACTAATGTAAATCATTTTTATGTTCACAAGAATAGTAAATGTTTTAGTTATCACGTTATTTGTATTTGTTCTTATATATTAATTTTATTTTATATGTCATGTTTATATTTATATACAGTAAAACCTCTCTATAAGAAACCTCTTTATAAGAAAAACCTCTTTATAAGAAAATTATTCACACATTTGGTTGGAATTCAACCTTTTCCACATTAAAAAACCTCTTTATAAGAAACTTATTGTATAAAAAATATAAAAAATAATTACATATAAATAGAATTATTATATATTGATAACAATTATAGAAATTAATTATTATATAAGATATTTTTTTTTCTTACAAATATTTTATATTACATAAATAGCTCGAAATGAATTAAAATTAATTAATAATTGTTATTGTATATCCATACATTTATTAAAATTTATCAAAATTAATTAATAAATGTTATTTTTAAATAAATGTCTAAACTATTCTTTTGATTAATACTTTTAAATAAATATAAATAAATATACTATATATAAATAACCTATAGGTTATATAATGCATTTTCAATTATAAATTAATTCTTAAAATCATTGGAAAAGTAAAAACCTCTTTATAAGAAAACCTGAAACTATTTTTTTTCAGTTCTTATAGAGAGGTTTTACTGTATATACTAATTTAATTAATTAATTAAGTCATACAAATTGATTTCAACACAGGTTAATAAAATAATATTAAGTAGTCTGATAATTCTTTAAATGTTTATAATACATATGATTATTTTTCTTAAATACTATATTCTTCTAATGCTTACTTGCTTATTTCGGGATTCTTTTTATTAATTCCCGGACAGTTATATACTTCCAAATATCACGATTTATCATGGCCGCTCGTAGATCATTTTCTCTTAGACCGGTATCACGCTTCAGAGTCTGTATATAAGAATCAGGTGGTCATCCTCGTCTTCTCTTCGTAAGCAATTGCCGGCAAACTTTAATCTTCTTATTCTTATCTTGTTCGATAATCTTTCTAGTTCTCCATAAAGTATTTCATTCTTAATGTTATTTGTCCAGTGAATATTTAAAACCATTCTCATTATTGTAGTATATGTTTTCTGATTTTTGGTAACTATTATGGGTGGTAACCTTCTGCTTTTTCTCTTCCTTAGTTGGAAACCAAGCTTTTCTTCGCTTCCCGTTAGAGATTTTCTTATTATATAGTCAATAACAATGACAAAGAACTATGGGGCAAGTGTGTCCTCTTGTAAAACACCAGCAAGAATACTGAATGTTTCCATCTCTTCGTCCGGTGTTATGACTCTTCTAATAGATAAAATTAATATATAGTTAATATTATCTAAGGTATCCCTAATTAAAATATTAGTTCTTGGATAATTAATTTAAATAATAAAATATAATTTCTATATATATAACAATTTTTTAAATATTAGATAATTGTTAATAATTATTAAAATTATATAGAGCTATTTTTAAAAATTTATAATATGTGTATTCTAAAATATATAATCTTAAGATAAGGTAGAAAAAAATCTTAAAAGTTGTAAAGAAACCAACTCCAAAGAAAAATTTGTAATATATTAATTATTTTTAATTAAATTAAAGAAATATCAATGTAGTTATAATTTATTATGCCAAATTTTTATATATATATATATAGTGATTAAATAATTGGCTTTTTATCGTATATAATATACATTTATTAAATATAACGAATCTGACAAAATTATGATAGGTCAAAAAAAATTATGAAAAATCCTAGAAATAAAATTATTTTTTTATGCATTTTATAATATTCATACGCATTACCTATATTCTGAAAATGTCATTATATTAGCTAATTATAAATGTGAAAAATATACATATTTATATTTTTTGGTATTTTCATATCTATTCATAGGTTACATTTTCCAGTAAGACGCTAGTCCAATATTAACCCAAATTTAAAAAATGAGTGAATATACTAAATACCAATATTTAAAACGAATAACATTTGAAGGTCGAATCAATAACCACCAACATGTTTAAGTATACTTTTAGTGTATGATGCTAACCTAGATTAGAGAACAACGTATGGTAGAGAGAGCGTCGAGTGGAAGGGGCGTGGCATATAGACAACATAGCCACTAGATTAGCTAACACTGCACATACGGCTAACACTGTACACACGGTTAGCCTCTTCCACGAGTAGTATCCCTGTATGTGTGTGACGCAATAGTGGTTATAGTTAGGTGTGACGTAACGTTCTTATTACAAAATAGTATGGTGACGTCATCGTTATCTGACGTAACTAGCTTGTTATGCAATGATTGGGTGATGTGGTTCTTTTGTTATGCAATATTTAAGTGATGTAATGTGCTTATTATGCAATACTTAAAGCAGGCTGAGTTAACATCGATCATCGATTATTAATATTCATATCTATTATTAGAGTTTATAGTTAGTTCCAATTATCTCCAATTACATAATATAAGTTCTAAGATTATTTGAATGTCAACAATGTTTTTGTTGTAAAAATATCAAATATGTTAACACTAATAACCGAAATATAATGTTATAACATATACTAACATTCAAATAACATATTTGAATGTCAGTATATAATTATATAAATATATACATATATATTTTCTGAAATAAAGATCAAATATCTATAGTCAATTGATTTTTAACGAGACTAGAGACATACCATGTTTTAGGACATCAAACTATGTAATAAAGCAATCCACCAGGTAGGTAGTTACTTTGAAATAAAACTATATATTAGCTACAATAGGTATTGTTATATTGTGTACACATACCTATACTGGTACTTGTTATGTTATTGTTGATAGGTGTATTACAAGTAACATACTTTAACCATTAAGGAGGGAGGGAATATTTGTTTTATTTTTGTATCAACTATTATTTTACTTTAACATAACAACATATAATTATCTTTAAACTATTTTATGACGTTCAAAAGTAACTATAAGTGCCTTATTTATGAATTATAAACATACTCCTGTATACAATATAATACTTATTATGTCATAGTTATTAAACATAACACTTTAGAATCTTTCTCTAGGAATTTTGTTTACACAATTTATAATGTTTTAAAGATTATACCATTTATGAAATCCTTATAAATTTTCAGAAATTATAATTAATATGTAGATGATGTTATATAGGTACTTTTAAAAATATAAATATATTGCTTAAGTAGGTGATGCTTAAGTACCTACACTAATGATAAAACCAAATCTATTTTGGTCAATCGAAACTATTTATTCTTTAATATAGATTGTTGAAATTGTCAGTATATTTTGATTACAAACATATGCATAGATCTATGATTTTTTTAAATAATATTATTATATATATAATTTAATAATAAAATGTTATATCATATTTCTGTCGTTATATCATTTCAATATTTCTTTTCTGAAAAAATAATACTTGTAAATTACTCTGATTTAAAAAAATCATACTTTTAAATTACTCTGATTTACAAAATAATAGATATCACCCTTAATAATAATGGCGATAATAAGATTATGTTATTATATTATTAGTAATATAGTTTACTTCCGGTAACAAAATCTCCCCATATCTCAAAACAATCGATATAAAAAATATCTATATATTAAGATTATAATTATTAAATTAATTTATTAATTTATTATTAATATTTATACATGGGTGATTTTTATTCATGTAGGTATAAGAATAATTAGATAGCATATTAACCATTTATCTCATAAACGTGTCTCGCGATTCTAGATATGGTAGTTCACCGCATTACATAACTAGGCGTGCCTAAACAATGCCTACTATTACGTCACTAACCTCGAAGAACACCTCTATCGTGTCGTCGTAATCCACACCGGATGCGGTCACTACCGGAAGTGACGTAAAGGAGGAGGAGGACATGTTTCTTATCATATCCGGTACAGCGACCTGAAGGTATAGTGTAACATTTGTAATGGTTAGTGTAGTGGTCAATATAGTGGTTAGTGTAGTGGTCAGTGTAGTGGTCAGTGTAGTGGTCAGTGTAGTGGTCAGTGTAATGGTTAGTGTAGTAATCAGTGGTATTACCTAATATTACATCTACTGCGGTTTAACTGATATGATCGGTGATGTTATCAGTACATACTGCATCCACTATCGTATGTTGTATCAGGCCGGTATAGATACCTAGGTTATGTCCTGCGATATGTCCTTTGTTTTGACCAGTGACCAGACAACTACGTAGTAACCTACAATATAATAGTGGCGATAGTAGTGAGATAGGTAGTGATACCGGTGGTAGTAGTGATAAAGGTATACCATTACTACTATAGTTAGAGTAAGTATAATGGATGTATTGAAGGCAAGTAAGGATGCGAACGTACGATGTACGTCGTACGTATGTGTGAGCGAACACACACGCACACCTAGGCACACGTACGCTGTACGCCTCGTGTGCTGATCTGTTAATGCCTTCTCTTAAGTTAGGCGTGTCATTATTAAATATTACATAATTATTGTTTTCGTAAATCAATATAATTATTCGTATATTGGTATATATATATATATATATATATATATATACTAATATTGTGTTAAACAAAGCTCATCACTTCACACCTCTTAACTAAGATATCATACATGATATTCCTATATGCGTGTTCGTAATTATATATAATCACGTGATTACATTATTATATATAGCACTATAGGGATCTATATATAGTAGACGTATTAACTCACACACGACGTATGTTAGAATACAACTGGAGGTAGGAATTAGCAGCAAACATCACGTGTTATTAATAAGACAGGACATAATGTAAGTATAATATAATGTTATGTAATATATATAACTTATATACTTTATTAATAGCTAATGTCACGTGCAATAAACACACTACACACGTATATCACGTGATGTACACATACATCACGTGCATTACATGTGTGTACATTGTAAAGGAGGTGTGACGTAATAATAATGATGCAACTGTTACGCAATAATTGTAATCTAATAAGAGAGGCACATAGTTTTATGCATGAGGCTAGCTGAATTATTTATAAGCTCGCTTCATACATTTATGTATGCATTTATTCATATATTCATGTATTCTTCATGTAATTGAATATATATGTGTATGTATATGTAGATGTATATATGTATGTATGTAATAGATACTATATATATATATATATATATATATATATATAATTATTATTATAGTAATTATAATAATAAAACCATATTTGAACAGAATTTCCGAATTTAGGAATAAGAATAGTGTATACACTTAGACTCATAGATATATAGCATGTATTATAACAATGAATAGTAGAACAATCAATATAGTAAAAAAGTTAAATATTAAAATAATTGATCAAGTAAAAATTACAAATATCCATAGTTTATGAAATTTCCGAATGTGGATTGATCATGCCCAGCTAACAGTAAGAGCAGCATAACAGCAGCATAATAGCATATATGATAATAATAGCAGCATAAGAGAATTACAAATTAATAGCAGCATAATAGATATAATATCAATGTTGATATTATATAATGTAGTATGATATATTTAAATGTAAAAATGTAAATGAATTAATGTATTGTATTATTATAAGCCGATTATAAGTTAACTTTTGAATTTAAACCTTTACCTAAGTTTAATAATAATACTAATCTTTGGTAATAATCTTAGAGAGCCAATAATATTATGTATTATTTATGTGACGATATATATTTATCGTCCCAATTTACTCGTTTTACTTATATAATATATATTCTTCTATTCAATAATTAAGATTACGAGGAGAGTAAGAAGAGTACATTGCTACAAGGTTATAATTAATTATATTTAATATTATATATTGTAGCATGATATAAGATAAATAATGTAACTAAATGTTAAGTTATAATAAGTTAATATTAATTTATAATACAATTTTTTTTATTAATTTTTAAATTTTAAAATAATACTTTTAAATTTTGTTTAAATTTTACTTTAAACTAGGTTAACATATTAAAAATAATATTAATTAGAGAGATTTATATTATTAATTAATATTATTTTTCTATGGAATACAATAACTTGTAAGGAAAATATGTAGCATTAAATTAATGATTAATATATTATATATATATATATATATATATATATGTAAATGATATAATTATATGCATATTTATAATCTATATATATATATAATTTATTAAAATTTATATATGCATGTATGCATATAGATAAATACATGCATGTATAATATCAATATTACAATTTACAAAATTCTTATAATCCTTATAAAATTAACTTATATGGAAAAGTATGTAATAGTTATAATATACTATTTTATATAAATATATATATTACTTATTTTATGTGGATTTAATTAATTTGAATTGATTTTTATTAATTCATTTTATTTCATTTGAATTTAATTTTATTATTCCATTTGAATTGTAATTTGAATTGATTTTTATTAATTCATTTGAAATTAATTTATTTCATTTGAATTTAATTTAATTTTGATGTAATATCTAGTATAATTCTTCACTGATATGCATATAAATATATAGTAGTGTAATTTACCCTCATGCCTCATATTTAGATCATATGATCCTCCCACATATTTATTCTATAATTTCTAATATTATTATGTCTCGATTTTTGATTGTTTGCCTATTAGATCTATTATTTATTAATTATAGCTATTCCTGATACTGCATTGCTAGTATATACAATAAAATAAATTATATCTAAAATACAAACAAATGTAGAAAAATATTAGTTTACAATATTTCAAATAATAGTCGAAAAATTATTATAAAATATTCTAACAAATATTTAAAAATGATACAAAATATTTTTTTTTATATATAATATTCATATCTTATAATATTTATATAATTATAATATCTTAAAATAATTATATTTCAACAATTAGCTGAAAAATATAAAAAATACAAAAAAATTTACAAAAATAGTTAACCATTTTTTTTTAATATTTCAACAAATTGTTTATAAATATTCAAATTGTTTATAATATTTCAAAAAAGTTCCAGGAAGATTTTACATGAAAAAAAAATCATTTGAATGGCTAAATTTATATGTGTCGAGTTTTTTTCAGTCAAACTATAGTTTGTATTATAATATAACATTCCCCCGGTTCTCTAGTTAACTCCACACATACACAAACACGTATATATATTATTAAATATACTTTCTTTTATATAGTAGATATATATATATATATATGAAGAACAATACTTTATTAGAATTTGTCTAACTTATATCAAAGTTTTTCCGAAGATTTCACAAAATATTTAAATAAATAGGAACACATATTTTAAATATATATATATATATAATATACATATTTAATATAATGTGCTATAGAATATTATAATACTTTTTAGGTTCGAAGAGAGCAAAATATGATTAACTCAAATTATAAGGTTATTTCTATACATATATGTATATGTGTGTAGTACACACTGTGTAGGCATATATATTTATATTATATAATATATATAACATTTAAATAATCCAACTCACAAATGAAATACAAGTTATTTATGCGAACAGTTAATATTTATGAATTATAAAATACCCATTAAAACTATTTATTTATTAATTTAATAATTATAATATTTATATTACCTATCATTATTTAATACTAATTTATTATTCTTTATTCACTAACACAAATTTATAATGTAATTAGATTGATCTTCTTATTAAAAATCTTCCTTTTTACATATTTTTTAACTATTACAGCTAATGATGAAATATAAGAAAATTGATACATAAAGTGTTTACTTAAATATTTATATATATATATATAAATATATATATTTTAATTTAATAAAGTTTTATTTAAATAAATACTACTTATTTATTAATATATATATTTTATATTGTAAGAATATTAGATAAATAATTAGTAATATAATGTTAATGTTAACATAAGAGCAATATAATAGCAACATAATATACTTTTAATGGAAGCATACTATACTTTTAAAGGCAGCATAATACACTGTTTAATGGCAGCATAATAGCAACATAATACCATTTATAATAGCAGTATAATATACTTTATAATAGCACCATAGTAGAAGCATAATAGACTTTCTAATAGCAGCATAATAGCAGCATAATATACTTTTAATAGCAGCATAATATACTTTCTAATAGTAGCATAAAAGCAGCATAATATCAGCATAATAGCAGCATAAAAGCAGCATAATAGCAGCATAATAGCAGCATAAAAGCAGCATAATATCAGCATAATATACGTTATAATAGCAGCATAAAAGCAGCATAAAAGCAGCATAATAGCAACAAAATCAAACTTTATAAGAGCAGCATAACAGCACAATGTAAACATTTGCGGCTATTATGTTATTCTATTATTCTGCTCTTATGCTGCTCTTACTGTTAGCTGGGATTCCAAACATAGGGAACATACTTTCGCCAAACATATATACACTAGGTAACATTTTGAGCCATAAATATATCCATATTACCCGATATAAAATATGACACATTTATTTATTTAGAGTCAACGTAATACAACAAAAATCCATCATTACTCTATTAACTATTTTAAATATAAATATATAAAATGTAATAAAAGACAAAATTATTTAAAATAATACAGTTATAGATTTTAAATAATTTGCAAATTTCTATTCTTTATAAAAAGTAGAACATGATTTTGATAAAATTATATATAAATAAACAATAATATTATTATAAAGTCCTCATAATCTAATCATTATTTTTAAAAAACATGAATATATATAGATATCAATAGATAAAGTTAAAAAATAATAACAAATATATATTAAAAATAATATTACACCAAATAAGAGGAACAAAACTAACTTTTTAATAAATAATAAAAACCATGAATTAAAATATAATAATAATAATAATAATATTACAACAACAAAAGTTATCGTCAGCAAATATTTATACTTTATACTTTCAATTATATTTTCTACTATATATTTGCTTAAATAAATTATCAATCAAACAAATTAGTATGTTAACATTTTCAATAATTTATTTTAAAAGAAAATTATATTTTAAGTTAGATAAAAGTAAAAAGTACATTATATCATGATTCTTGTAAAATTATAAATTTATAGTTTTATAAGTTATTTTAAGACGAATTAATAGTAATATTTTCATAAATCAAATTAAAATTAAAACAATAAATTTAAAAGGATAATTAAAAATGTAATGTTGAGCATTTAATAAATATTTGTTAAAGTTATTTTAGATGACTTATAATATAAAATATTTCTTATAGAATCTAAGATATTCCATAGTCTATAGACTATGGAATTTCTTAGATTCTATAAGAAATATTTTATATTACATGTCATATATGACATGTAATAGATAAGCAGAAAGAATTTCTATATTTTCTAACATTAAATATATGAAATAAATATGTATTATGTAATTTAATTTAATATAATTTATACAGATTAAGAGGTATATTATCCGTTGTCCTAAACATAAAGTGCATGGTATTAATGTTGAAGATATTATAATAATATAGCACGATATATATATGTAATAATGAGTGGTCGAAATAGGTGTTGGCAATATTACACCACTCAAAATGATAGAATACCGTTATATTTAAATTACATTTATTCAACAATCAAAAATAAAAACCATACACTAATTCTGTTAAAATATACACAACATTACATATATAATATTACACTATATCTGTATACAAACCTCCACATGTCAAGGCATAATCTAAAATGAAATCATATTATTAAATCTAATATCATTCAGATTATAATAGTTCTACGCGACAGTTCATTGGTTCAACCAATTATATTAAAATAAACTAAATAACATTAAATACAATAATACAAAAATCAATATATACGAAATCAACATTTATACTTTTATAATTATTATATAATACGCACCAACAAAATAAATAATTAAAAATATATAATATACACTTAAAACCAAATACATTAAAAATATAGAAGACGTTAGTCTGCAACATATATATATATATATATATATATATATATATATAGAATATTTTAATGTAGCCTTTATCAGCGTTATTATAACACATAAAAGCAATAAAAGTATAAAGACATATAATCAGAAAAAACTATCAAGGTATTTGACCATTATAATGCTATGTGTAAACTTATTTGGAATGTAAATACATACATTGAATTTATCCGTATATTATTGTCTTGAAATTATTTATATCATATTACCATAGATTTATAGTTTACTGTAAACTATAAATCTATGCATATTACTAATAACTTTTATATAACATATTATTATTATATTTACATATATATATATATATATATATATATATATATATATATATATATATATATATGTATATGTATATTATTTTATTAACAATTGATGTCATATAACTAATAAATTTAATATAGAATATTATTATTATTATTATTATTATATATATATATATATATATATATATGTATACATTTATATGGTAACCAAAGATTTTTCAAAGTACTTTACAAAATCTTTGTGGTAACTTCGTAGGGAGAAAGTAGATTTTTATGTGATGCTTATGAATACTATTTTCGTATATTTGTTAATGTTATGTATTTGTACATTGTACGACCTTTAGTATGATATAACGAGAACATATACTTATCAGCGTTTTGTATTGCAAACACACACGCAAAATTAGATATATATATATATATATATATATAAATAATAATATGTATTCATTGAATCACGTATATATATATATATATATATATATATATATATATATATATATTATATATATATATATATATATATATATATCGTGATATATCTTATATATAGACGTATATAGACATCTCAATAAGTCATAGACTTGTACAATGTACATGTTATATATATATATATATATATCTGTAAGGGTCCCAGAACAATACAAAACAAATAATAACATATATATATATATATATATATATATATATATATATATATATATATATTGAATAATAAGTATTATTAACATTTGCAACATTATTTATTATTACACAATTACACAAACTTGATATTTGTATAATTACGTATTTTTCTTGATTTTATTTTAGTGAAATCATTGATATCATATCACTCATAAATTAAGTATAGAATATATATATATATATATATATATATATATATATATATATATATATATATGATGTGGTGAGAGAATTTGTTATGTAATACATATGAATTCTAATGTTATGTTTTTATAAACTGTAAGGAATATTTTAGTTGACAGCCGACGCAGTTAGATTACAGTCAAACTCTACGACCTATGAATATATATATATATATATATATATATATATATATATATATATATATATATATGAGAGGTCAATAGGTCATCAGTTGACCACAAGGTTCGAATGTTTCCGATATCCACGAGTAATAACAATATAACTATACCAGTCAAATACAACGAGAACAATAAAGGTAACCATATGTGAGCATCATTATATATACCTTATAAGGGAGCGATGACAATATAAGGGATGTTATTGATTTCATACTTTATTATCGTTCGCGCACACAAACCGCACATATTGTTACACTCTTCCCTGCTGACAGCGTTCACTATTACAGGTGGCGGGTGTGTTGTTACTGGTGATATAAATGATGCCGAGTCGAGACTTTTGGTTTTTGATGCCGAGCCGAGACTTTCATTTTCGGTAAAAAAAAACGAGTCCGAGCCGAGACTCTAGCCAAACGAGCCCGATCCTAGCCGAGACTCAATTCAAATGAGCATAAGCCTAGATGAGACTCTTACAAAATATATATCCATATTTATTAATTTGTCCTATATTATGTGACATATTATTAACTATTGTTTACTGTAGTGTTCGCGATGGTAGAGGAATATATACTTCACGTAGATGTTATACACTATATATATGTAGCAGACTATAGTCTTATAAGACGTTATAACGTATTCTATAATATTAATGTAATTATTTTTAAGTGTATATTATATATTTTGTTGTTGTATATTATGTAATAAATATAAAAGTATAAATGTTGATTTCGTATATATTGATTTTTGTATTTTTTAAGTTAATGTTATTTAGTTTATTATATATTTTAAGTTAGTTATTTTTTTGTTTTATGTTAAGTAATAATTATAAAATTATAAATGTTAACATTATCACTAATTAATTGATATCGTATATATTGATTTTTGTGATTTTGTATTTAATTTTATTTATTTTATTTTAATATAATTCGTTGGACCAATGCATTATTGATACAAAACCATGTCGCGTAGCAATACTATAATCTTAATTATATTAGATTTAATATTATTATTTCATTTTTGATTATTTACTTATCATGTGGAGGTTTGTATAAAGTTATATTGTAATATTCTTATATATTGTAATGTTGTATATATTTTGAATAGCATTAGTGTATGGTTTTTGTTTTGATTATTTAATCAAATTAATTTAAATAAAATGGTCCTCTATCATTGTAATAGGTTTACTATTACCAACACTTATTTCGAACACTCATTATTACATATATATATATATGTTATTTTAATTTGTTATTTTATTTTGTGGAGTCCTTTTATCCCATACACTAACTTGCATATATGTTGCTATGCATTATACATTATATACTTTATATAACCAAATAAGTATTCATTTCAAAACCACTAACGTGTTAGGCAGCTATGATTTTAACGAAAGTCTATCAAATTTTACGTATAATTAAATATTATTTTTATTTTTATTTTACTATTCCGGACAGGTAATGAATAGAAATAATATTAAAAACCGAAGCCTTAACCAACTTTGTAAACACAGTCAATTATATATATATATATATATATATATGTATGTGTAATTTATAAAAAAAATATTATCTTTCTTTCACTCATTCAATACCAAGTAATTTCAATGGTATATTTACAAAATAAATGATTGATAATCTGTTCATTGTATAAACATTATATAACAAATTGTATATACATTGTAAAGTGATAAGTCAAGTGATTATTCATTAATTATATATTTTAAATAAATACTTCTAATGTAATATTGATATGTAAATATTAACGCTATTAATGTATTATAGTGCAATATATCTAGTTACAATGTAATCCATGAGTATACTGTATACTATATTGTATAATAGCATGTATAGTATACATTTTGTACTGCCTTAAAGTGTATAATAAAGTATATATTTGTATGTAAATCAATCTTTCGCCTATTTTTTATTTCCCCTCAAACGTCAGTTTAAGTCAACATTGAATTGAAATCAAACAATTCCCGCGTCGCTAGCGAATAATACAAATAATGATAGTTGCATAATGTATATATATATATATATATATATATATATATATATTGAATGTTAGGTGTATATTGAACGCGTGAGTCATATACGGTTTTTCATTATTGATTATTGATTATAGTATACGATTAAAAGAAATAACGATAATTATTAATTCGTATACTGGTGTATACGTTTGTATAATAATGTACAGTGTACAATGTATAATATGCATTAATATACAATTGTACATTGTATACATTTCTTATACTATTCGTTAAAAATAATACAGTGGGTTGGGTTCACTTAGAAGTATATACTAAATAATTAGTGTATATAATATATAATAT